>SKCR01022860.1:0-145209 GCA_019454045.1 Zanthoxylum bungeanum
TCGATAATATTTTCACTCGGCACATGGGAGAGAGAGTTATAATAACTTATGATTCTTGGCTTATAACTCAAAAACTGAATAATGGTTGATTGGCATAACAAATATATAGAGGATAGGTATGTGAAATTAGACTCTAGAATCTCTCTTATCTTGGTTTCTCCTCATTAAATATTTTAATATCTTGTTTATTTATCTTTTAGTTTTAACTTAGTTTATTTTAAATTATTTTCTAAATAAAGTTAAGTTTATCAATTATAGTACTTAGTGAGAATTTGATTACAATCCATGTAGGGTTCGATACTATTTACTTATCTTTTTACTAAGATTTGACACTGTATATTTGTGGTACGGTAATTTCGCAACAAGAATCAGGCGCTCAATGTCCGGGTCCAGCGAGTTGGCCCTTGTAAAGATAAGGGGAAATGGAAGGGAGGAGCCGCCGGCGAAACCTCTGCGAGGTGGGGCGGCAAAAGAACCACGACGAAAGACCTCGAGGAAAGAGCCCCATTAGGATTCGATGCAGAAGGTTCCAAAAATCAGGACCGGACGTGGAGAGAGGTGGAACATGAGGAGAATGACAAGGCCTGGATGTTAGTTCTAACAAGAAAGATATCCATGAAGGGATGACTATGTAGACGAAAAGTTGATGGTAGATATTCAAAAATTCAAAATAACATTTAATGCTGTAAATTCATCCATAATTATTTATCATTATATTGACTTAAAATTAATAATTAAATGTTTAAATTTAAGTAAAAAATTATTTTGATGCATATTATATATACAAACGTTGTTGTGTTATATTTACATATTAGAATAATGTAAATAAAGACAGAAAAGAGGATGTGAAGGGATTTCATGATCAAGAAAAATACGAGGTTATTGCTTTTACCCCCACTCAACAAAATATATAATATTAATGATTTTAAAATCTATATGGTTTGTATTTTATTATATTATTAATATCTTTGCCATCAATTTGACATATGATAACATATCAATCAGTTATCAATCATTGGTGGGTTATTTCTTTGAAAAATATAAATCACAGAAGAAAGTAATAAAAAGTCAAAATAAATATAAATGCCAAGCAAAAGAGAGTGAAAACATATCACAGCTCTGATTCTGCCAAATAAATGTCCAGGAGACTACACATTCAATATTATTATGAAAGGTTCGTACTCATAATCGGAATTAGTTGTAATTCAAATGAAATGAAATAAAAATGGGTGGAAATTGAAATGAGATGGAATCAGAATGATTTCAAATTCAAATAAAATTATTGATTAATTTATTTATTATTTATAAATTAATATTAATTAATTATCAATGTATTAAATTACTAAATATTAAAATATGATTTTATTATTTATTATTAATTATTAATATATTTTATTTATTATTTATAAATTAATATTAATTAATTACTTTATGAACAATATCATAATTTCTCGTCAATAATGAGAATGAGAATTCATTTTATGGGGTGGGCTCATTCCCCTCTCTTAAATGTGTGGGCATAATTCTCATTCTCATTCATATTTTTATTCAATTTTAAAAAGTAAACAACCTCAATGGAAATGATTCACATTCCTCCATTCTCATTATCCTTAAGTAAACACACCATTAATATATTATAAAAAAATAATTTTAAAAATAAATTTTTCTCATTGTGCTTTTTTCATAGATTCGAAGAAAGTTAACAATTAATAGAAATTTCATTTAATTCTCCAATACTAAAAGAAAAGCATAATTTTTTCCTTTTTTCCTACAAGGATTGATACCAACTTATCACACCTCAATAAATCAGGGAATATGATGGACATGAGACGATCTACTGATGAGTGGTAATTATATCATTATTTCTCACTTATTTAATCTAATATTTTGTATAGTTTCTCGAGTTTTATGAATATTTTGATGTGTTTTTGTTTATTTTGCAGATAGAAATAATATTGGGACTTAATGGAATCAACTCGGGACTAAAACGATGAAATCCGGAGAAAAAAAGCCAAAAACGAAAATTTACTGTACGCATCACGAAGTGCAGTCCTAAATTCTAATTTTGCGCATGTTTGATATTTTGGCCATAACTTTTTTATCCTATATCTGATTGAGCTGATTCAAGTTGCAGATTAAAGAAAACTCAAATATCTACAACTTTGAAATTTTAAATATTTTCGAATTCCGAATTTTTTAAGACCGGAATTAACGAATAATCCAATGTGTTTTGTGTAATTACTAAAGTCATTATCAAAAAATAAAAAAATGGAAAATGACAATTTAAAATTGTCAAACTTCACAAAACATGCTTGCATGTTTGGTGGAGTGTTTTGTGGAGTGTCTTGTGTCATATTTGGTGGAGGATTTTGTGGAGTGTTTGGTGGAGCAATTGGTGGAAGCCTTAGATTTTCCTATAAATACCAAGCCATTTCATTGGTAATTCTCATGTTTTCCTTAGGTTTTTATAAGGAATTTAAGGATTGCATCTTGTTTGTATTTATTTTCAGTATTTATTTAATAATTTTTATTTTCAATAATAGTAGTAGTTTATTTTCTTTTATTTTCTTTTATGTTTTGTAGTTAATTTTCCGCTGGGGGAATGGTGAAGCTTTTATTATTTTAGTTAGATTAATCTCCCTTAATTATAATATGGAAATTATAATTTTAACATAAAAGGTATTACCCGCCTTAATGGCTGGTTTTATTTATTTGACATAATGTGACACCGCCTATATGGTCGGTCTTTATGTGACAGATGATTACCGCCTATATGGCTAGTTTATGGATAAATAATGAATCGTCTTTATGGTCGGTCGAACTTAATTAAAATCTGACTTAATGAGGATATCGCCTATATGACTGGTTGGTAATATCACTGATAATTTCTGTTTTATAATAAGGAGATTTCTAAATTAGAATAGTAAAGGTGGATCCCCAACCCCCAGTATTTTATTTTTATTCTAGGAAAGTGATGAAACACAATATTTACATGCTTAATAATTGATTTAATTATATATTGGGTAATTCTTTAATTTGTTTATTGAATCTTAAGCTTAATGCTTCTTGTTGCTTGATCACCGATAAGATTGATGTGGTAAACTTAAAATGAACTTGGAAAAGAGATTTTAGGCTTTAGCCTTAGATTCAATAGCTCACGATCTTCCTTGAGGATAAATAACCCTTTAATATATTTCCTTACATGATAGGAATATACCTGTCGAGCGGGATAGCCATAATTGGAACTTGAACTTAATGAATTCAGGTAACTTGATTAACATAAGAATATGATTAATTGAGTTATTTTGGGTATTTGCATCTAACCATCGAAGAGGCTTAGGCATATCTTCATGTTCCAGGTTACCAAACTAATTTATTACACATATATAAGAGAATCAATTCGTCATTAGAATAATATTGTGTGGAATCACAACCTTAGGTTTTTTGTCTTTTATTTACTTTTCCTTTGTATTTTCTTTTGTGTCTTTATTTATTTATTTAGCAAATCTACATTCAACCAACCAAAAGCAATCAATCTCTTCTCCCTTTAATTAGAAACCTGTAAATAATAGTATCAATAATTAATAACAACAGTAGAAATTAAGTCCTCGTGGGATCGATATTTTTATACTACTTGAACGATACGTGCGCTTGAGTTATACATGTGTGATTACGCCGGTCAAGTTTTTGGCACCGTTGCCGGTGACTTATTTTTCTTGAGTTATTAATTTTGAAGCTATTTAATTTACTTCTATCTAATTTTCTTTTTATCTGTAATTTTTATTTCCTTCTTTTATTTTTCAGGCGGTTGACATGGATCTTTATTTGGAGATAGAAAGATTACGAATTTTACTATAAGAAGATACACCCCAAATCAGGGAACAACGATCCGATTTTTTTAGGCCTGTTGTCCAGCCTAACTATCATCTGGATGCCAGAACCAAGCAATACTACATTTGCTCAACAGAACACAATGGGAGATGTATGATATGCGATGGTAACCACTCGAGCGATCAATGCATATACATTTCAGAGTGGCAGAATTATAGGAATCAATTAAGGTACAATGAATCAACATATTTCACTGAACCTTATTCTACATCTTATCCACCATCAACCAACGATGTTCATCAAGAACCAGAACCTTCAGAGGAAGAACAGATGGTTGACATGCTCAAAGATTGGTTCAAGAAACAAGACGAAAATTTGGATACAATGCTTGAAACATACCAGAATCAATTCGAAAGTATTCAAAGACAATCAGCATTCATTCAGAGACTGACAGATCAAGCGAGACAATTAACAGAAAACCAGAGCTGCATACCTCAAGGACCATTTTCAGATGACACTGATGAAGCCTTCGAGTACCGAGCATTTTACGATGACACTTTAGCAGAAAAGGAGGCTGAGCAGTATCAACAACCAGAGGTATCAGTTCAGGAACCCAAACCAGCAAAGTCTCTGTTTGATTTTTATTATTCATATTCTGACGAGGATGAAGAAGCTGAGATGTTTGTACCAATTGCACCAACAAGTGAGGATGAAATTTTCCATCCTCATAATGAAGATCTTGGAGCATGTTTTGCATTAATGTTTGAAGAAGAGTTGTTTGAGCCAGTCATATTAGAGGATGAAGACCTAAAATCAGACATATTTATACATCCTCAGGTTGATACATATGGAGCATGCATTTCACAAATGACAGATGAGGAACTCGATGTTGAAATCCTGAAATACATTTGTGAAGAAAAGGTGGAGAAAAAGCAAGAAATAGAGAAAATGGAAGAGCAATGTCTGACCTTATTGAAGATCCAGTGCATTTATGGGAAACATCGCTGTATCGGGGAGTACAATTTAGAGACATCACTCAGAAGCTTGACAGAATGAACTTCTATTCCAAGTCAAGCACCATACGAGACCTCCTGATTTTCTTTTTTTCTTTTTTTCTTTTCAGGAATCACTGGAGCGACAAAGAGCAAAAGGGTGGCACAAGCACTGAATGAGACAAAAAAATTTATGCTACCTTACCGTTGGAAGAGACCCTTCAAAAGCAACGCTCACATGATTATCTTTAATCGGACATCCAAAACGACTCTGAAACCTCGTTGATAGATGGATTTCAGTCACGTCTGGCTGAAGACGAAAAATTTAGCGCTAGCAGGGAGGCAACCCATGCAATTTATTATAATTTCTGTTTTCATATTTTGTGTATACATGTTGTAGCGTTTTTAATTTTGTGTGTTATTTTCAGGTAAAAGCATAAACAGAGCATTTAAGACAGAAGGAATGGTGTTGACAATCACAAAGAGGGAAGCTAATTCATTAGAGATGGCTGAGTAAAGAATGAATTCTTGAGACGCATCCTAATGAATTTATACCAAGCGAGTGGCGTATTGCCTACACAATTCCGTTGCCTTAATAATTGCTTTGATTTGCTTTTCTATTGTAATTATCTTGATTTTCGTAGACAAGATCCAGACTTTTTGACGTTTCACGATTTCTTTTATTGTTCAGCTAACAAGTGTCCTTTGGAAGATACTAATGCTATTATTACTCACCATTTTTCAGGTACTATAAATTCAGCTAGTTATTGCACTTTTGAAGGCATCCAGATTGGAGAGAAAAATACATAAAAAATGGAATGAATTTCAAGAAGACGAGTTGAAAATATTTGTGTGTTCTGCGGTACTAGTGTTGGTTCTAAACCAGAATACATAGCAGCAGTACAGGAATTGGGTCGAGTCTTAGTTGAAAAGAATATGCATTTAGTATACGGCGGAGGCAATCTTGGACTTATAGTGATCATTTCAAAGGTCGCACAGGAAAAAGAAAGTTCAGTTCTAAGAATCATCCCAAAACTCTTGGCGGAGGCGAATCTGATAGGTCCATCAAACGGAGAGGAATTGATCGCACCGGGAATGTCTTAGCGACTGGTGGAAATGATTAACCGTGCTGATGCTTTTATTGCTTTGCCAGGTGGCTTGGGGACATTGGAGGAAATTTTTATAGTGTTATCTTGGGCGAACTTGAACATACACCAGAAACTGATTGGGCTGTTTAACGTTGAGGGATTTTATGATTTTCTTGGTGTGTTTCTTGATGATGCCTAGAGAAATGGGTTCGTGACAAAACCTATGAAAGAACTCATCTTTACTGCCAGAACTGCCCCGGATCTAATTGACCAAATCTTAGCCTTTGAACCACAAATTGACCCTATCATTTCCAAGATAAAATGGTCTGATGATGATCATGGTAAGAAGCGTCGGATAAATCTGGATCTTAACCTTTAATTTTCTTTCTAGATGTAGTATTTCAGCTAGCCAGGTATTATCTTATAAACTCATCTTCTACTATTTCAGACATTGAGGACAATGTCTCATTTAGGTTTGGGGGAGGGGAATAGTTAATAGTATCTTGTTTTTATTGTGTTATTTTTAGTTCAAAATTTTTCGAAAAATTAAAAAAATTGAAATTTTTTACAAAAATTAAAATATTAATATCATTTTATTATCTGTTTTTGATTAATTTGATTTATTACTTATAATTTAAGTATTGATTAATTATTACTTATTAAATAATTATTAATGCATTAAATTACTAAATATTAAATTGTTCTTTTCTTAAATTATTATTTTATTATTAATTATTGATTAAGTTTATTGATTATTTATAAATTAATTATTAATTAATTATCAATGTATTAAATTACTAAATATTAAATTAATCTTTTATTAAATTATTATTAATTAAAATGTTAAATATTATTTAATTATTAATTATTAATTAATATATTTTATTTATTATTTATAAATTAATATTAAATAATTACTTTATGGATAATAATATAATTTCTAATCAATAATGAGATTGAGAATCCATTTCCATGGGGGTAGTCTCATTCCCCCTCTCAAATATGTTGGCCCAATTCTCATTTTCATTTATATTTTTATTCAATTTTAAAAAGTAAACAATCTTAATGGAAATGATTCATATTTGTCCATTCTCATTACCCTCAAGTAAACACACCATCAATATAGTATTAAACAAAATTTAAAAAAAAATTATCTTTGTGCTTTTTTCATAGATTCGAAGAAAGTTACAATTAATAGAAATTTCTTAATTCTCCATTACTAAAAGAAAAGCATAATTTGTTTCCTTTCTTTTTTCTGCAAGGATTGATACCAATTTATCACACCTCGATAAATCCGGGCATGAGATGGCCTACCATCACCTAAATCCCTAACATGCACTTACTGGTTGAACTGGATAACACATGCAAGTATGACTATATACATTACTTGAACCTTAAACTTGCTTATATACATCGTGACTGCACAGTACGTACACTTGATTCATATATTCACTGACATTTATAAAGCCATATAATACATAAGCACATGGATTTACAAGGCCATATGGTATGTTTTGACCAAAACTGATAACCGGGTCCGATTTTGACGATCGCTGTGTAATGACTGCAACTAGATCCCGTCTCGTCCAAAACTTGCATCAAATAGCATGAACCTGTAATCGATAAAACAACTAAAGGTGAGATGGGTTAGGGCTTTTGGGATTGGATTTAGCCGTAAGAAAAATATTTAGTTGGTAAATAAATTTACAAGGAGGATATTGACAAATATAATTTACAATGACCTAAACACCTATATAATGAGAGTTTCCAAATTGAGGAGAAAATATGTCTAGAATTAAGGGAAGATGAAGAGAATTACTATTAATACCCAGCAAAAAACTTTAAAAAAAAACATGGAGACAGAGACTAGAATTGGCATGGACCTAAAGAAGAACAAGTCATTAATATTTTTTCTTTAAGTTCGTTGAACTTGCCCTAGCTTGGATTCAATCAATCAGTTGCTTGACACTTCCTTTTGAGGTACTTTTTTTTTTTTTTTAGAAGTGGAAATTCATTGGAAGAAATTATAGCAAATTGCTTACATATTCTGGAATTTCCTCCAACCAGATACAACAGTTAGAATTAGAGATAACAAGCTTAGCTAGTTTATGGGCTTTCTCATTACACATTCTTGACACTTGGTTGGTTTGAGAGTGATTTCCCTCTGTTACGAGAGCTTGAATCTCCGCTATCAGCCAAACAATTTCCTTCAGGCTATTTTCTTGGCCATTGACCATGTTAACCACGTTCCTGGAATCAGACTCCACAATTAGCGGTGTCAACCCGGCTTCCTTGGCTAATCTAATACCAAAAAACATGACTTCGGCTTCTGCATATTCCACATCCTCACTAAACATAGTGTTTTGAATTCCTACGGCCATTATCTCGCCTTTCCAATTTCTGACAATGGCTCCCAGTCCAGTTTTTTTCTTGACAATGCTTGTCGTTGCATCAGTATTTAACTTGTAAAAATTTTTTGGAGGAGGATTCCAAACAGTTGGTGTCGAGCTTACTATGATGTTTTCTGGACTGTTGCCACTTTGGTGAGCTATTCTTTGAAACCCAGTCAACATGGATTCTGCCTTAGCTAGAATTTCACAGGGGCTAGAGGTGTGGTGATTGAAGAGAAATTCATTTCTTGCATTCCACAAAGCCCACATAATGGTAAACAATAGCTCAAATTCACCTTTTGTGGTTGTAGCCAAAGCTTTCCTGTAGAGATCTCATATTGTTCCAGTTTGGGTACGTTGAATCAGCTCGGAAAAAAGTTAGACATCTTCCAAGTTTTCCTGGTTTGTTTGCAGCCCAAAAGCGCATGGTAGACATCCTCTGCCCCCTCTCGACATCTTCTACATATAGGAGTGTCGATCACTTTCCTTTTGAGCAGTCTTTCTGCAGTTGGCAGAATATTAGACATACTCTTCCACACAAAAACTTTGATTTTGATTGGGACATTCAGAGACCATAAATAATTCTACTATTTCTCATAGTGGTATGAACAACTGAGTTCATTGGGTGAAAAAGTTTGGGCTGTCACTTTATATTCGCTTCGAACCGAGTATTGACCTCTTTTATCGAAATACCTGATTTGTTTATCTTCACGTTGAACCGGCGGTAGTTTGATACTCAAGATCTGATCAGCGTCAACTTCTAAGAAGCATTGTCTTACCAAATCCACATCCCAGCTATTTTCTCTGTTAATCAAGAGTTTCACTCTCGCATCTCTGGGTAAACTGATATGAGATATTGGCTTGAAGGTGACCGGTCTTGGCAGCCAATTATTGTCGTAGATAGACACTTTGTCTCCTTTGCCAATTACCCATCTGAGTCCTCGACGAAGCACTTTTCTTCCCCCACATAATGCTTATCTAAATAAAGGATGGGTTATTGCCTACATTGGCTTTCAGAAAATCTGCATTCTTGAAATATCTAGTCTTTAAAACTCTTGCCATCAGTGACGTCGGATCTTGTATAATTCTCCATCCTTGTTTAGCTAACAAGACTTGATTGAACCCTCCAAGTTCCCTAAATCCCATCCCCTCAGCCTTCTTAGGTCGGCACAGCTTCCTCCAATCTGCCCAATGAATTTTTTTTCCGGATTCCTTAGATCCCCACAAATAACTAGCCAATAATCTTTGTAACTCTTCGCAGAGGCCCTGTGGAATTTTGAACACGCTCATTGCAAAGGTGGGAATCACTTGAGCCACTGCTTTGATTAGAACTTCTTTCCCTCGAATAGAGAAAAGATTGTTGTACCACCTTTTAATTTTCTTCATCATTTTGAACTTTAATTCATTGAAGAAGCTCTTTTTGTTTCTTCCCACCATTGACGGAAGACCCAAGTATTTCTTGTGCATGGAGATGTTTTTGATTACTGTTGCAGTTTGATTTCTTGTGTTAGGACTGAAGAACAGATAGGAATTTTCAAAGTTAAAGACCTGTCTAGAGTCTTTGGCGTAGCAATCAAAAATCTATTTCAAAGCGATACAGTCACTCGACGAAGCCCTGGAAAAAAATTAAGCTGTCATATGCAAATAGTAAGTGGGATATAGACAAATCTCTGCTGAACCGAACCCCATGGATCTGCTTTGCCTTTTCTGCTTCTTGTAACATTGAAGAGAAGACTTTTGCACATATTATGAAAATGTATAGTGATAGTGGGCAGCCCTGTCTTAACCCCATTTGTGGTTGAATTGCACCTTTGGGATCCTTATTAATTAGAACAGAGAAAGAGACCGTAGAGACACAATTCATCACCAAGTGTATCCACTTGCTCGAGAACCCCAATTTTTCCATTGCCTTATGCAGAAAGCACCATTCCACACGGTCATATGCCTTACTTATGTCCAATTTAAGGGCCACAATGCCATTTTTGCCTCATTTCTTGCATCTGATCTTGTTCAAACATTCATACCCATTGATGATGTTATCTGAGATGAGTCTATCGGGAATAAAAGCACTCTGGTTTTTTGAGATAATCCCGTCAAGATAGCTTTTTAGTATGATAGCAATTGTTTTAGCAACAATTTTATAAATTACATTACAGAGAGATATGGGTCTAAACTCAGTCAATTTCGTTGGATTTTTTACTCTGGGAATTAAGGCAATGTAAGTGTGATTGAGCTTTGAAATATCACCTTGTTCATTTAGGATTTGAAGACATGTTTGAAGTACTCCATGTTTAACTGATGGCCAATGTTTCTGGTAGAATGCAGCTGGGAATCCAGCTAGTCCAGGTGCTTTGGTAGGGCTCATCTGCATAAGGGCAGTGTACACTTCTTCGTCGGTGAAATAATGATCCATTTGACTTCGCATCTCCCCAGGAATCTTGTTCCTAATAAATTTTAAGGCTACATCCATCTGACCAGAAGATGGGGTTGTTGAGGAGAAAAAATCTTCAAAATATCTGCAAGAGATTTGTTCCATCTCATAATCATCTTCTGTCCATACTTCATCACTCTTCATGAGACCTTTAATCTCGTTCTTCATTTTTCTGGCTGATGTTCGAGCATGAAAAAATTTAGTATTCCTGTCACCCTCACGAAGCTAAGAAATTCTTGAACGTTGTCTCCATAAAATCTCCTCGTCATGAATGTAGTTGTCAATTTGAGTCTCAAGTTGCCTTAGCTCATTTGGTTCGGCGTAATTGTTGGGGTCAAATCAGAGAGAAGCAGCGGAAGGAGCGCTGTTCGAGCGAAATCGTAGTTTAAAATTTTTAAACTTACGAATAAATTATTTAATATCCAATATTAATAATTCATTCATATTTCACCTAAACATATATATTCGATATCATATAACGACATAAATAATATAGAAACATCGCGAAACTTTTGCGAAAACGTTTTTCCGCAAAATAGCATAAAACGCGTTTCCGGCCGAACCGACCAATCAATACTCATGGGGACTGCCCAGGTCAGCCCCTAAAATATTTGGACAATATGTAGGCTGCCCGAACAGTGACCAGTTTGCTGTTTGGGCTGCCGTTACCCGGTAACTCCATTTTTCACCGTTTTCGCGTATTTTCACTCCGAAACAATTTCCGATAAATATTTTTCTTGGGCAATTAAAATAAACTAATTTATTCTAATTAATAAATTAATAAAAACTGAATTTTTATTAGAAAAATCAGATTTATCATTAATTGCAATAAGACCCCAAAGTTTTGCAATTTAATCATTTTAGTTTTAAATATGTCAATTACATATTTAATTGATTCCAAATCAATCCCAAAATAATTTTCACAATTTTGCAACAAAATCAGAAACTTTTCCAGATTTGCGCAAACAGGCCAGTAATTTTCCAGAATTACGAAACAACCCCTGAACTTTTCATTAATTGTAATTTGGCCCAATTTGTTCAAAACACATCAAGATCAAATCCAATTAATCCCAAATTTGACACACATCAAATATTCATCAAATTATAACATATATATGAAAAGCCCAAAAATTTGAGTGGGTTAAGAACCCTAATTTCATAAATTACTCAAATTGGGCAATTTACATTAAATTGATAAAATTCAATACTTTAATCTTTCAATTACCATACCAATCAAGTCTTACCATCATGAAATTAATCAAGAATAATTCTAGGTTAATCATGAATGGCTAATCAACTCTAGAATGACAACTTTAATTTCTAATTAATTTATTTAAGCTTAATTACACTAATAAGCTCATAAATTAATCATACATGCATAACATCTTCAAACAAGCTTCCAACAAATTTAATTACAAACTTAAAGAGTAGAGAAACAAACTTAACAACCCAATTTGAAGTTAAGAATAATAGAAATATTTTCTATGTAGAAGAAAGTGTAAGAAACTTACAAAAATTCCAAAATTTTGGCTTTGTTCTTGCTTTCTTTCTTCAATTTTCTCTCAACTTTCTTTGTAATAATTTTGTTGAAGTTGTCTTAGTATGAAAAATGAATCAAAACAATTTTGATATACTAATATGACTATGGCCGAAATTCAAGAAAAAAAGAAAATAATAATTATTTAATTTTGTTTGATTTCTATTAGTCCACCATTTGGAAAATTAAGGTTAACACTTTAACTTTAATAAAGCAAATCAAAATTTGTTCCAATGGAAACTTGCCATAATAAAGCATAAATCATTATTTAAGATATTTGTAATATTAATTAATTAATTATTTGACAATTAAATAATTAAATACTTAAATATAAATACCTCAAATATATGTATTATATTTACATTAAATATCTTAAATACATATATTAATGATATATGTAAAATATCACATTTTGATATTTAATTAATGCGTATTTAATAATATCAAAAATTAAATACAAATACACATTAATTCGGAAATGACCGTTAGGTCCCGATTGCATGTATTTTTCGTTTAACCGTTAAACGAGTTATAAATAATCAGTATTATGTATAACAGTTGCCCTAGTGCTCTACGAGTATATTTCATTAGTGAGACTCTCTAGATTCAAACATATCCGTCACAAAATCTAATTTCGTGTCCATAATTCACCCACCCGTAAATTATGACGACCACGGATAAACTCGCTGAATCATACAGGTCGAGGTCAATGCATACGTATAATCCCTCCGTCACAGGTATCCAGATTATCCCAGAGATGTAGATATAAACGTCAAATCTCTATAGGAATAATCCTGTCGACGTATCAATTAGCAATCTCTAAATAACATTCGGAACTCACTTCCGAAGTATACTATGGCCATAGATTTAACAGATTGCTAATCACAAATGGACCACCTATGCTCTGTACACAGAACTGACGGATCCTTTCTTGATACACATAGGATATCATGAGCATGAGTCCACACCCAACAAACAGGTGGAGGTCTGATCTAAATAGATCGGTGACGTGACTGCCATCTAAGTGTGGAGGATAACTCATATATCCACAGTGGTATCTCAAGTCAAAGAATCACTATGCTACTCAACCCGAGAAGATTCCTATTGACGTTGGTGTATCATCTATTAGGAAATCTTCGGTGAGTCGTTCAGCGTTTATCAAATAAACACCTACACGTCTATACGAGTCTCCCAAGACTCATGGTTCATTGGGATAAACCATCGGACCAAGTCCGATATACGACATGTACAGATCTCAGCGGATTTTACTTACCGATCCGTGTCAGTAAATCTTGACCAAGAACTTAATTTAAAGATATACAACTTATAGTGACACTTCCCAATATCAATTACAATCAATGTTGTAACTGTGCACTACGTTGTAAATCCTAGGGTCTTTGTCTAATGTATATACATATCACTAAACTAGATTTAGTTTCAATCTAATCGAAATTAGATCGAATACGTATATAAAAGACAAGAGGTGCTTCCATTAAAATAATAATATTATGGAAAAAATGTATTGTTCGTATTCATGAATCGAAGATAAATACGATCGGGATTGGCTCTCAGAGCACCAACCCTAACAGTAATGCCCCCTATTCATTTTAAGGTCTTTTAATTTTCCCAACAGTGAATCCATCTTTGCTCTTCTATCCCCAAATTCTTTTGAGCTCCAACCTTTCAGTTTGGCTGTTCATTCCTCGAGCGTGGCATTGAACTTTTGCACCAAATCTTGACTATTCCAGTTACTATTTTTCCTCTAGCATTGTAATACAATCTCCTTGCACTTCTCATAGTTGCTCTAAGTGTCTTCATAAAAGAATCTAGGTCTCATTCTACGCTTATTTTGCTGCCCTTTCCTAGCCCCAGCTTCCAAAAGGATCGAGCAGTGATCTGAGCACCAAGAATCAATATACAACACATTTGTTACCTGGAAATAATTCTGCCATTCCTTATTGCCAATAAAACGGTCCAATCTTTCTTCAACTAATTGGGCGCCAAATCTTCTATTATACCAAATAAACATATAACCACTCCACCCCAGATCCGTCAATCCACAATCATTTAGAGCCTCTCAGAATTCGAACATTCCATACGGGTCTCTCGGTCTCCCTCCAAAAGACACCTCTCCTGATGTGTATCGATTTTAAGTTTTCTCCGGATCATGCTATGTGCAGTATCGCCACTATTTGCTATACAAATGTGGGGTATTGTAAGAGTTTGTATAGCAATAATGGGATTAGTCCCACATCTAAAATGTATATGGCAAATGAAAGGTTTATATGTGTTTTCCAAACACTTATATCAAATTGGAAAAAGCAAGTGGGCTTGGGCTTGGATGGGTTGGAGTGTGTGAATGGTTGGTATGGCATATGGATTAATTAAATTATTTAATATAAATATTTAATTATTTGCCTTACCTAGAAAACGTTTTTAGTTTTTGTAAATTAAATTTTTACAAATAAAAGAACACAATTCTTCAAGGAAGATGAAAAACGTTTTGGTGTCCATTCACAATTTAACTGTTTATATTTGTTTATAAATATAAAACAGTGTTGTAGAGTAAAAACAACTTGAAAATCCATTATGATCCTTGACATACAAAAATTAATTTTCCATATAAGCACACAGTTTTGATCTTGAAAAAGAACACCAAGTAAATTCGCCAGGGGTCGATTTTCAGTGCAGAAATTCGACTTACAGATTGTTGAATCCTGATGGCAGAAGTCCAAAGAACTACAGCACAAAGGGTAGAGGCGAAATTCTGCTATAGGACATAGCATTAACACTAGCCTCAATCTTCAAGTCAGTGTTTTTATAAGTTTGATTACTCGAATTGTAAGTTCTGTCTTTGGTTTGGTTGTAATTTTGTTTTAAAAGTTTCTGATATTGTTTATAAAGTTTCTGTTTCAATAAAATTGGATTGCATTCTCTGATTGTTCTTTAACAATCTATAGCAGAATTTCCAATGAAACAATCTGCGAATGTTGTGAAGCCTCATGTTGAGAAACCAGACAAGTTCAAAGGACTGGATTTCAAACGATGGCAACAGAAGATGTTGTTTTATTTAACAACATTGAACCTTACACATGTCTTCAAGGAAGAATGCCCTGTGGCAGAGGGAGATAACATTCCTCCAGAAAAACTCAATGCAATTGATGCATGGAAACACAATGAGTTTTTATGTAAGAATTATATTCTTAACAGTCTTGATGACTCTTTGTATGATGTATACAGATCTTATAAGACTGCCAAGGATCTATGGGATTCCCTGGAAAATAAATATAAGATCGAAGATGCTAGTTCAAAGAAGTTCATTGTTGGGAAATTTCTGAAGTACCAAATGGTGGATTCAAAAACTGTTGTCAACCAAGTGGAAGAATTACAGATTCTTATCTATGAACTTGCGGCCGAAGGCATGACTCTACCGGTACAGTTTGCTGTCGGATCTGTAATAGAGAAATTGCCTCAATCTTGGAATGATTTCAAGATACATCTTAAGCATAAAAAGACTGATATGTCAATGGAGGATCTGGTTCTCAAACTAAGGGTGTAAGAAGATCACCGCAAGACTGAAGGGCTGAATGTTTCAGAATTTGAAGCCAAAGCGAATGTCATTGAGAGTGGAGGGGCATCTAAGCCTAAGCCTCAAAACCAGAAGAATAAATGGAACAATAAAGGGAAGGATAAAACTCAGAAGTTTCTTGCTCCAAGAGGGAAGAATTTCAAGGGAATTAAATGTGCTTGTTGGGTGTGTGGAAAAATTGGACATCGAGCACTTGACTGCTGCCACAAGAAAGGAAATCCGGGTCCAAATGATAAGAACAGCAACAAACAAGCAAATATTGTTGAGGAAGAATTTGTTGGTATTGTTGTTTCTGAAGTGAATTTGCTGACTGACAGTAAGGATTGGTGGGTGGATACTGGTGCAACAAGACATATTTGTGGAAACAGAAATATGTTTGTTACCTACACTCCTAACAATGGCGATGAAAAGTTATATATGGGCAATGCAGCTGCTGCAACTGTTGCTGGAAAAGGGAAAGTGGTTCTGAAATTCATTTCCAGGAAAGAACTTGCCATTATGGATGTACTTCATGTCCCTGAAATAACTAAGAATCTTGTTTTTGGTCCTGTATTAAGCAAGAAGGGTTTTAAACTTGTATTTGAATCTGACAAATTTGTTTTTACTAAGGGGGGAACATTTGTAAGAAAATGGCTACCTCTCTGAAGGGCTCTTTAAACTCAATGTAATTGCTGATGATGCTATTAATAATAAAATAAATAAGGCTTCTGTTTACTTGCTTGAATCTTCTACATTATGGCATGCTAGACTTGGTCACATTAACTTTAAATGTATGCATAGAATGGTCAATCTTGGCTTATTGCCTAATTGTACAAAAGATAATGTGCATAAATGTGAAACATGTGTTGAATCAAAGTTTGCTAGCAAGTCATATAAATCTGTGACTAAGAGATCAAATGAATTATTAGAATTTATTCATACAGATTTGGGTGATTTTAAATCAATACCAAGTCGTGGTGGAAAGAATTACTACATCACTTTTATAGATGATAGTAGTAGATACTGTTATGTATATATGATACATAGCAAAGATGAGTCTTTGAATATGTTTAAGACATATAAAGCTGAGGTGGAAAATCAGGTAGACAAGAAGATCAAAATATTGCGATCTGATAGAGGCGGAGAATATGAATCTAATGCCTTCGCAGAATTTTGTGCTTCTAATGGAATAATTCATCAAACAACAGCACCCTACACTCAACAAAAGAATGGGGTGGCTGAACGGAAAAATAGAACTCTAAAGAATATGATGAATTACATGCTTAACAGTTCCGGTTTACCACATAATATGTGGGGTGAAGCATTACTTACAGCTAACACCATCTTAAACAGAATTCCACCAAAGAAGAGTGATCAATCTCCATATGAAAAATGGAAGAAAAGGCTACCGGCATACAAAATCCTGAAAGTGTGGGGTTGCCTAGCAAAGGTTCAAGTTCCATTGCCTAAAAGAGTTAAACTTGGACCTAAAACCATTGATTGTGTGTTTATTGGATATGCCAATAATAGTGCATCATACCGTTTTCTAGTAATTAAATATGGAATTTCGGATATCCAAGTAAATACAATTATTGAGTCTAATAATGCTGAATGGTTTGAGCATATATTTCCTTATAAGGATAGACTTGATAAAAATAAACGGAAAGTGCCTGAATTTAATCAAGAGAATGGGAATGATGTTGCCTCTTCATTAGGTGTTCAAAACAAGGATTTGGAACCAAATAAATCAACTCTCCAAGAGAAAGATTTAGAACCTAGTAGAGGAAAAAGAATCAAAGTAGCAAAAGGTTATGGACCTGATTTTTTAACCTTTCTCACTGAAGCTGAAACTCAAACATATCAAGAGGCCATAACTTCGTCTGAATCTGTTTATTGGCAGGAAGCAATAAATAGCGAAGTAGAATCCATTCTACAAAACCATACGTGGGAGTTAGTAGACTTACCATCCGGTTGCAAACCGATTGGTTACAAATGGATTTTCAAAAAGAAATTGAAGCCTGATGGTACAATTGATAAATACAAAGCTCGTTTGGTAGCTAAAGGATACCGTAAAAAACAAGGACTTGATTTCTTTGACACATACTCACCAGTAACCAGAATAACATCTATAAGGATGTTAATAGCGATTGTAGCAATTTATAATTTGGAAATACATCAAATGGATGAAAAAACTGCATTCTTAAATGGTGAGTTGGATGAAGAAATTTATATGGAACAGCCTGAAGGGTTTGTAGCAAAAGGAAAAGAGAAAAAGTGTGTAAACTTGTGAAGTCATTTTATGGACTTAAACAAGCACAACAATGGCATGAGAAATTTGATCATACAATGATATCAAATGGATTTGGATCAATGAATGTGATAAATGTGTTTACATCAAGAAAATGAATAATGATTCATTTGTCATTGTATGTTATATGTTGATGATATGCTCATGGGACCGAATTTAATTTAAGTGTTATAAACTCCACGAAGAAAATATTGAATTCGACCTTTGATATGAAAGACATGGGAAAAACTGATGTTATCTTAGGAATTCGAATTCAAAGAAGTAGTGATGGTTATTCTAAGCCAATCACACTACGTGGAAGCTATTCTTCAGAAATTTGGACATTTTGATAGTAGTCCATCTAAAACTCCTTTTGATCATAAGAGTACATTAAAGAAAAATATTGGGGACAGTGTGTCACAACTAGAATATTCTCGTATAATCGGGACATTACAATACATCACGAATTGTACTATACCAGACATTGCCTACTCTGTGAATAGATTGGCAAGATATACGAGTAATCCTTCAAAGGATCATTGGGATGCTTTAGTTAGAGTATTGAGATATCTTAAATACTCAATGAAGTATGGTTTACACTATACAAAATATCCACCAGTTTTGGAAGGATATAGTGATGCCAATTGGATTTCGAATGATACAGAAAAAGAAACAAGTGGATATGTGTTTACACTTGGTAGAGCTGCAGTATCATGGAAATCACAAAAACAAACATGTATAGCACGTTCAACAATGGAATCAGAATTCATAGCCTTGGATAAAGCTGCTGAAGAAGCGGAATGGCTAAAGATTTTCTTTGAAGATATTCCAATATGGCCTCAACCTGTGACGGCCATATGTGTGCACTGTGACTGCATAGCTGCTATTGGGAGAGCAAATAGCCATATGTATAATGGGAAGTCAAGGCACATAAGACGAAGACATAACACTATAAAACATATGCTCTCGACTGGCTTTATTTCATTGATTTTGTAAAATCAAAGGAGAATATTGCAGATCAATTAACAAAGGGTATACCAAGGAGCAAATGTTATATTATCGAGGGGAATGAGCTAAAGCCAGCACAATGAGAAGTAACTTAGCGGAAACCCAACCTAGCAAATTGGTAAATCAATTCTAGGTTCAATGTGGCAAACTAGTTGGGTGAAACTCAAGTAATAGAGCATAACAAATTGCTCATTCCTATGATAAGAAAAGTTATGCTATCTATGATGATAAGGATGAATGATTAATCATTCTTAATGACACTGACAGAAGAAGGAAAATTAGTATTGCATGATACTTATAATCATTGTGTCACCTATATAGGAGTAATGTGAGGTCGTATTTATGAGAATGAAATGGCTAAATTCCCTAAAGCTCCTATGAATCCAGGATTGTTCAGGACCAAAATGAACACAACCGTATATGAAAGAGTGCAAAATTTGATTGTGTGTAGTGTATGAAAATGTGTCAATGACTTTGATAATGTGATTACTGGATGTTATAAAAAATGAAATTCATACCTCTCTGATAATATCAATTCAAGTTTTCTCTGGATCATCTATCAATATCGTCGTACTATACAGAATAGGTTCAAGTCCTACAAGTAGTAACATTGCGTATGCAATGGTAGTCCACATAAATGTGTATATCGATCTATATGCAAGTGTTCCACTAGGCTATCAGGTGGTATAATGTCAACATTGTAAATTTGGACAAATAAGTGGGTTGTGGCTTGGAGTTGTTGCATTAATTATTGGTATATGGAATAATTATTAATATTTTTACCATAATTAATTTTGCACTTATTAATAAATTTTTAAAAATAACCTTGGTCTTTGGAGATTTCAATGGGTTTTACAGATTATATTTTAATTTGCTTACCTAACATTTTAGTTAAATAAATTTTACTACAAATAAGAACACATTTACTTTGAAGAACGAGTTATGAAAATCTTTGTATCCATTACAATTTTTCTGTTTAAATTTGTTATATGAAATTAAACATTTTGTTGTAGATAAAAACAACTTGAAAATCCATTTTCAGTTTTGATCTTGATACAAAAAGAAACTAAGACCAGTAGATCTTGAAAAAGAACAAAAGTCGAAAGGGGTCTCTTTTTCAGTGCAGAAATTCGACTTACAGATTGTTGAATCCTGATGGCAGGCGTCCAAAGAACTACAGCACAAAGGGTAAGAGCGAAATTCTGCTATAGGACATATCATTAACGCTAGCCTCAATCTTCAAGTCAGTGTTTTTATAAATTTGATTACTCGAATTGTAAGTTCTGTCTTTGGTTTGGTTGTAATTTTGTTTTAAAAATTTCTGATATTGTTTATAAAGTTTCTGTTTCAATAAAATTGGATTGCATTCTCTGATTGTTCTTTAACAGGAATTCCCATCAACAGTCGCAATGTCAATCTCCATTAATGTTCTCTCATAGGTTAGGTGGTAATCTCCAGCTGTAGCATTGGTAATTGTAAACTCGTTCAAGGATTTTAGCTTTTGCATAGGTTCTTGTACCCGGTTAGGAATCCGGTTTGGCTCTAACGGGTTCTCTGGGTTCGGATCATCCCCTTGCTAGAATGGGCATGGAGTCTCTCTCTGCATAAGTTTCCTTAGCTTGGTCACTTTCGTTCTAGCTTTACCAGCTCTTACTTTGTCTGCCATGGCTGTTGCTTGCATCCAAATTCCATAAGAGAACTTGTAACAACTTCGCTCAGAGGGTGGCATTGCAGTATACTCTGGACATTCTATATGGAGATGCCCCACACGCCCACATTTGAAACAAAGCTCTGGCAGTTTCTCGTAAAAGATTTGAAGAACAATGCTGGAATTTGACTGGGGGTGTTCTATTCTTACTCCCTTCTTCAAGGGATTTGTGATATCCAGCCTAACTCAGATTCTGAGGTATTTCCTCATGTAGTCACTGTTCCCATTTTGATCTACCTCTAATACATCTCCCACCTTGCCTCCAATAATTCTAGCCATTTCATTGCTCATAGACATCACTGGTACATTATGGACTTGGAATCCAGAATAAAGAGTACTTCAAATGTAATTTCGAGATTTCTCCAATGCCCTCAAGCTCAGACAAGGCTACCGGCGCTTTGTCGAAGTGCCAAGGACCTTTAGCGAGGATCCTTCTTCTATCAGCATCAGAGAAGAACTTGAGGATAAAGATGTTCCTGAACGCCTCTCTGTTCACACTCCTTGTTGTGAGGATTTTTGCTGCAACACAAAAAGCAACCATTTTTTCCCCTTTACTGTGAAGATCTCCCTCTAGTGTTACTGTGTCATTAACGTCCTCATCTATGGATAAGGATTCACATAACTTGCTCAAAGCTTCAGCATCCATCTTATTAGAGCAGTAACAGAGTGATTGAACTCTCACCAACTTGAAAGCACTTCAAAGAATTCCCACCTACTAAAGCACTGAGGGACTGATAGAGATACTACTGACTTATTAACTTATTAACACTCCCAGCAGGAACCAAACGCCATCACTCCTGTTGAGCGAACAAACCAACTCGGGAGAATTAGAACCTCATCTTTCTTCTTTAAATATAAGTTTTAATTTTCGAAGTGTGCTGGCCCTTTCAATAAATAAAGATTGGTCATGCGATTCTATGTCTCATGTTTTTTTTTTCCTCGAAATCATCGGATATCTTATCGCTAAATCACCTTTTCCAAATTTAAGCAGAATATATAAAATCTCCGATTATCTCATATTCTAATACTCTTATAAAAACACATTCGAATTTAGGACCTAGATATTAGATCCTGAACTATACATTATCAAGTCACGCCTATTATGAACTTCTCTCTCTCATGTTGACAACTCTTATTGCAAGAATTTTTATCAAAAAAAATAAAAACATGCATATAGGTATGTCCCTCTAAGAGACTTAAAAGATAGATATTTTAATATAATATTATTTATCTTTTAATATATTAATATTACAGAATTTACAGAAAAATTAAGATTTTGTTATTTAATTTATTTATTAATTTTCAGAGATATTTTATAATGAAATGATTTTATTTTTTAATTAAATGATTTTATTTTTTAATTTATTTGGTAGTTTTCATTTTCCATTAATAAATAATTTTATTCTTTAATTTATTTGGTAGTTTTCATTTTCTATTTTTATAGAGTCTCTATAATGTAATGACTCTTTATCAGCCATTAAATTATAATGAAATGATCTGAGACGCCAATTAAACCACATAAAGATAGTATTTAGATATATTATCTCTCTTAATCCTAACCATTGATTGCATTTTCTTTCATTCCACAACATTGTGCTTTATAATATAGATATATATATTTTATTTTTTTATGTGTCCCTCAACAAATAAAATTATAACATATATAATATTTCAATATATTATATTTCAAACGACATTAACATAAAAGTACTGGTTTTCAAACTTGTAATCAGACGTCAAAAAAAAAAATAATAATAAATAAATAAATATCTTCCTCACCATTCACCAAGGCCTTGTAAAAGACATACGAAGTCTTTCATGTGTTTATAGTGAAATTCTACATTTTGTAAAATGTAAACGACTGCGTATGATTTATATTTATGATACAAAATACCATTGTACAACAGCAAAAGTCATAAATTATTAAATAGAAATTATCATCCTCAATTTTGAAAAACGGAGAAATGAATAAATATAAAAAATGAGTAACTCTTTGATATTATCATTGTATGAATGACATGCTCTGACATGCTCTGATTAATTAATAAGTATATACTATTTGGAGTAATATTTATTACAATTATAATTTATTAAATTGTTTATTTTAATAAGCATATCAAAATAATATTCAATTTAATAATGTAATGAAGGGAAAAATAAATACATTCCAAGTTGAATAAAAGTTGTATTTTGTCATGAAATTTGCCAAAGTAAAAGAGCCTGCATTCAGGGAAAGTTCTACTTCCTTTCTGTGCATTTATGTTGTGAAATAAGGCATAATTATAATGTCACTATCCTGTGTTAGAAATTTTCTAAATAGCATATATATTTATAGAGATCATATTAGGAGACATATCCATTAATATTTGTTCTTTGGGAAAGATAAAATTAAAAGGAATATGTACATTAGAATCAAAGGATATAATTGTTGGTTATATGTCCTAGTTCCAATAAGGATAAATATGTAATTTATATTATTATATTGATTAATAAAATTTGACAGTTTATTTATATGTATTGTCTGTAAATAATTTTGACTACTTATAAAATAAAGTCCTTAAAATGACGATTAAAGGAACTAAATTAAGTTTAATTTATGAGAACCAAACATTCTTAAATGTTTCAGATCGTATGATTATCAACACAAGACATTGATAAATCTAGTTAGATCGGCATATGTTATGTCTGCTTCATTGTCGAAGGAAGGTAGCTAATCTCATAAGCTACTAGTGAATATGTTCACTTAGTCTAATATATGGATGCTTGTTGGAGAATAAGTACATCGAACTAACCCGCTTGAGAAACCATATGTAGTGTTATCCACATGTCTATGAGATTTCTCTTTGTAATGATAGTATGAATGATCCTTAGACTTGAGTTCTCCATGGTAACTTGTATTTGGATCATATATGCTTTGACATTACACCTCTGTAGTTCATAGTGAGATTGCGCATAGGGTAATAATTGGGAAATATGAAAATCATACGAAGGTAGTGAGTGATCAATAAAAGATTATCCGCTTTGGATAACAAATAGTCAATATCCCAAGAAGTGCGATTCGACATAAATGATAATATAAGCCCATGGCCATGGCGAGTTCTAAAAGGAGTTTCAGAAACTCTATATATATTATTAGCTTAAGTCAATATTCTAATAGCCATGATTTAATAGAGTAGACATTTTCCATAGTTTAGAATCATTGGCGGGATATGTATAAGGTGGAATGGTTGAATCATACTATAATCGTATACGGAATAGGTTTGACTAAAGTTAGTATTTTTTCTTAATTGGGGGTCATGATGCACTGCTAGATGCCGCTCTTGATCTATGTAAGTTAGTTTCTGAATTAAAGATTTAATTGAGGATAAATTAATTAAGTTAATTTATCTAGACTTATGAAGTTTATAACTATCTCCATTGCCAACATAAGAAAGAACCTAATGGGTCACTGTAACATCCCGTCCGAAGTCAGTATGCTTCCGGCAGGAGACAAGAAAACCAATCTCTATAAGCCTCTATTTCTACTAAAATTTCGGCATGACATTTGCTAAAAATCATGAAACTTGGATCCAAGTCCAGCACCTCGAGGTGTCCTGAAAGTAAATCCAAAAGCGATCAACTCAACTCATGCAAATAGGCCTCTGGCCCAACAAATCTCAACTCATACACAAATATGCCTCCAGCCTGACATAGACAAATAAATACAACCAATTACGTGCTCAACACGATTTAAAATTATACATATGATACGATAAATAAAACTAAAATTGTGGGAGCCCAAATACATATCCCAGAACCATTCAATGACTCATGACCGACTTGACTGCATCGAGGTGATCCGCTGTCTGCAAGACGCCTCTATAATCTTATAGCATTGTAAGTCCAATGCGAACCTATAAAACTAGCAAGCAATCGAGGTGTGAGTTATAAAGCTCAGTAAGTACTCACGTCTTATGGAAATATATCACATGACAACAAGAACTTAAATAGAAATCAGACATATGTAATTACATAAACTTATAAATCACATCCTTACCCGATGGCCGTTTACTTATGTTATACCTGGATAATTTACACATGGAACTGAAGCAACAATGAAACGAACTTATCTTCTCGATTTCACACTAAACCTCACATCTACGGAGTTCTGGCATCTCTCATACACCAATCTAGAAGCATCCATCCACGTACATACATACTATTTTTCCACACTGTAGCTATACTTTATATACTAGCAACATCAAATTTTATTCTAACCGGAACTAACTTATTATCTACCAAATCACCCAAACCCGTGGCTAAAGCCATCCCAAACTCGTGGTGGTTTAGTCAGCTTAAACTATGGCTGGTTACTTAAATATAAACTATGAAAGCTAATATATAAGCATTAACTAACTATGAACTGTAAAACTTTTACTGAAACACTGAGCTGAAACCTCAAACCTCCATATAACATAAGGCACTGATGCTTGATTCCATCCATTGGAATCCTCACAACTACATTCTAAATATGGTAAATACCCAACACTCAACTCTTACATTAATATCACAAGTCGATCATGCTTCTCAACACACAATTTATATAAGGCACCTACTCATAGCATACTACAATGCTACTCATCAAATCAGAACTGGATATCACTAAATATCCATATCAAAGAAAATATATGAAGAAAGCCAATCATTTTGAAAACTCTTTTCTTGTCTGAAAATAAATCTCTTCCTACGAAACTTTTCTGGAAATCTTTTTATGTTTGTAAATCTCTGAGTTTCCATTAAAACTATTTTTCTTGAAAACTCGTTAATAAACCATCATTTTCTGTAAATCCGCCTATGAAAATCCATTTCTGAAAATTCGTTTATGAAAAATCTGTATTTGAAAGATCTATTCTAAAAACTATCTTTAAAATTGATTTCTAAAAATTATTTTTGAATAACTGGTCTCTGTCTCTGAAAACCTGACGTATGGGGGTGTTACGTATCGCCGTCCCCTCATACGCCTCACTAGAGTCAGGAATGAAAACCCATAACTTTGGGGTGTTACGTATCGCCGACCCCCAAAGTATGCCATTATTGTCACTGAAACTAGTACTCTTGGGGCGTTATATATCGATGTCTTCCAAGCCACTGAACTAGAACTGGGGGTGCGAATCTATGCTACCGTCCAAGCTTTGAATCTAGGATCTATGGGAATTTATCATCCATAGTCCTGAACTAGGATCTGAGGGCGTTACGTATCGCCATCCCACAGTCCTCTATATATGCACATGTGTTGTCCGTCAATTCCATATCTGAATCAAGTTACATACTATGGTGGGTTTTTCCCCACATGCCTCGAAAATATAAAACTCATGTTTTGAAAATATTTCTTTTTTAAATCATCATTATCTGAAAAGTAACTATAACAAAATTCTGGTTAACGCCCTATAAGCTCAAAAGTAAGTCTGATGTCAAAAGTGTAAATAAAATCAGTTTGAGAAATAGATCCACTCACTATAACTAGGATCCAGGGGCGTTATGCATCACCGTCCCCTTGGCCTTGGGTCTGTATCTGACAATGAACACTGTGTCTCCCTCTGGGTATGCAAAATGCATATGTATCATCATAACAACCATATGATCATGTAAGTCATGCAATGCAATGTCATTACCCATATACACAACAACAAAGTCGATCACACCCAATTACGAACTTGTGACATATCAATCATCCAATACATACAAAATGGACCCGTACACCATTTCAACAAACTCAACCGAATGAAAAATGCTCGCACATGTCATTAAACATAAACACATTTCATACACTGATTCCACACTCTGACCAAAACTAAACTGAGGTATGGAAACTTAGTTAAAACTATTTATGAAACTCTTACATCACTCGCACTGAAAGCGTGTTCTATTAGAAGACATGCTTAACTATAAAAATGTAACGCCAGCTTTTGCTAAACTTTTCATGTTGATACTAGTTTGTTATCTAGAAACCCGACACTATTAATACTTTCAGACTATTTGTTTCTATACGTGCTTTTTACGAATCACACTATTTATACCTCTCGAAACTCTCATATCATGCTTTCTAAAACTCCATAACTACTGCGATTACTTATTATTATTTTTTATGAGCCTTCGATATATATATATATAACGATGTTCAAAAGAGCACACTGGGATGGTGTTGCCATAGGCATCTTGTAGTTGACTAATTGTATTTTAGTTCATCTCCTGGAATCACATGTGCTAATTCTATGTGCTAGTTGAGTAGTGTTTTGAAACTTGTACACTATTTATCAAACCCATCTTTGGGGATGCACTTTTATCATGGTTTTTGTGAGAAATTGATTGTGATGAGAAAAATTCCAAAGTTTTAGGTAATGTTAGACGTTTAAGAGCCGGCATGTGTTTAATATTTGTATGTTATGTTGACAGATTCACTCGGCTGCATTTGCGTTGCCTGCGTTTATGAAGAGGGAGGTGAGCGTACTTCGCATTTCTCCAACTTCAGCACACCAACGAGTCTCTGTCTCCTAATGATTGGTTCGTAACAATCATCGTATTACTATTTCAGATAGAGAAATGATATTCTTACATATAAATATACTCATTTTTGTCTAGAACGACATCCATCATTGTGTTTTGGGTAAAAAAAATTTGTTCAGGGTTTTAATAACCCACTTTACCAAATGCCCCTTTAACTCTTTAAGCTTTTCAATTAAAAGAAATTCCTTGTTAAATATCGTCATCTCCAGTAATCCAGTAATCCATGATTTAATCTCCAGTAATCCAGCACGAAATCGTCATCTCCAGCAAGGAATCATCGTCTCACAGCACTTGGTCGTCGGCGGTTCACTTTGTCCACCACTTGGTCATCGGTGGTTTTACTTTGTCCAGCACTTTGTCTAGTACTTCGACGGCGGAGATACAACACATCGTCGGAAATACAACACATCGTCGGAGATACACCACTTCATCAGAGATACAACACTTCATCGGAAATACATCATTTCGTCGGAGATACAACACTTCGTCTCGGGCACGTGAGTCACTTTTCATTGTAGTGGTGTATTGATGAGTGGTATTTATATCACTATTTCCCACTTATTTAACTTATTTTGTATAGTTTCTTGAGTTTTATGAACGTTTTGTTTGATTGTTTTATTGTTATTTTGCAGATAAATAAAGTTTGGACAGCACTGGAGGCAATTTGGGGCAAAACCGGACAAAAAATGCGTCAACAGGGATATTTTGGTCTTCTGCGCGTCGCGACGCTGGATAACTGCGCGCCGCGACGCCCAGCGTGCGCCGGTTCTGCTAAAAATGCGCCATGGTCAACGGGTCAACAATTTGAAAAGTTTGACTTTGCTAAAATGCGCCGTGCCACGTGTCACCATCACATCCGATCTGCTAACGTGCGCCGTGCCACGTGTCATTCATATGCTGCCGACACTCTGACTTGACACGTGTCGCCTCGTCATCAGCCATGTCATCGGTCAACGAGTCAACCTTGCCACGTGTCAAGCCACGTCATCAGACACGTCAGCAAGTCAACCGAGTCAACTGCCACGTCAGCCTCAGCCAATCACAACTTGACACGTGTCGCCACGTGTCGAAATCCTATTGTGCCGACAATTGCAACACATGCCAAAGCCACGTCATCGCCACGTCATCAATGACGTCATCACAATCATTGAGTCTTAGCCGCTTGACACGTGTCGCGTGAATAGTCAGCCGCCATGCCATGTGTCGTCTCTCATTGTGCCACGTCGACAAATTGCGCGTCGCGACGCTGAGCGACTTGGCGTCGCGACGCTGGAACAGTAACAAACAGTAAAATTATTTTGCTATAAATTCAGCGCGAATTTCAGAATTTAATGTACCTTTCTCTTTCTCTTGCTCTTCTTTCTCTCTAGAGAGAGTTTCTCTCTCTAGATTTTTTTTTTTTATTTTTTATTTTTGTAAATAATTTAATTACGTTTTGTAATAGTAATTTAATTTCTTTTTACTTTTTACAGTTTTTACTATTCACCATGTTGAAGTAACTTTTTCAGCTAGGGTGAAAGGTAATTCTTTTACTGTTACTATTTAGATTAATCTCCCTTAAAAATAATATATTCACTATTTAAAATATTGACTTAATAAGGGATACCGCTATATTGGTCGGTTGGTAATGTAATTTAATCTGTTTTAAACCTGACTAATCAAGGATACCGCCAGACTGGTCGGTTGGTAAATTTATTTATGGTTCCGCCTTAATGGCTGGTTGGACTTAATTTGACTTAATCAGGATACCGCCAGACTGGTCGGTTGGTAAATTTAACACGAGTTTATATATTATTTTATGGGAGATATCTAAATTAGTAGTAGTAAAAGTAATTCCTTTTACCTTAGCATTTTATTTTATTGTAATTTACTTTTCAGCATTTTTACTTTATGTCTTTTAATTTTATGATTTTACTAGTCCTAATTATGTGTTAGTTAATTAGGGGTTGTGATGACTTTTAATATCACCGGTTTATAAGGGATTATTTTATAGTTGGGTAATTTAAAGGTTTATTTATTAAGTCGTAAGCTTAATGCTTCTTGTTGTCTGATCACCAATGAGATTGATATGGTAAATCTAAAATGAACTAGACATAGGGATTTTAGGTTTCAGCCTTAGACTTAATAGCCCACGATCTTCCTTGAGGAGAGATAACCCTTTAATAGATTTCCTTACAGGATAGGAATATACCTGTAGGGCGGGGGTAGCCATAATTGGAACTTAAACTTAATGAATCCAGGTAATGTGGTTGACATAGGAATATGGTTCAATTGGGTTATATTGGGTATTTGTAATTGACCATCGGAAGAGGCTTTTACATAATTTAGTGTTCCAGGTTAGTAAACTGATTTATTACACAAACATAAGATAACCACTTCATCTTTAAAATGATATTAAAAGAAATCACAACCCTAGATCTTTGTGTCTTTTGTTATTTTCCTTAGTATTTTCTTTTATCTTTTTATTTATTTATTTAGCAAATCTTCAATCAACCAAATCAATCAAGCAATCAATTCTCTTCTCCCTTTAATTAGATATTTGTAAATAAATAGATTCAACAATTAATAACAACAGTAGGAATTAAGTCCTCGTGGGATCGATATTTTTATACTACTTGAACGATACGTGCGCTTGCGTTATACGTGTGTGTTTACGCCGGTCATGTATGGATTCCATTGTAGTTCTGTCAGTGTTTTCTATGAATGTTTTTGAATTCATGAAGTGATTCAACATGAAGTGATTCTGAATTCATACATGTGACTTGTTTCGCTTGATTTATTTTCAGTTTATTTTGGTTAATTAACGGAACAACAATAACATTAGTTTCATCTGTGAAATATATGTGGAACTGTGTTTAATTCTGGTTTTAATTCTGGCCATTTTTTTATTTTGGAACAACAACAATAAAAATTTTGAAACTGAGTTTAATTATGGGGATGAATGCAAATTTAATTGGGGGTTTTCCTTTATGGTTCTATTTTGCCATTTTTGATTTGGTTTTCAATTCAATTTGGAAAACTGTGAAACATTATGTGTCTTTTTGTTTTTTATACAGGCTTCATCCATAATTTACAGTCAATGAAAAATTTAGAATTGGACACTGAATTGGAAGATGATGCGGGAGTAGATAGTCACATTCATGAAATTGATGCGGGAGTAGATAGTCACATTCATGAAATTGATGATAATCACAATGATGATCCAAAGACAGATATGGTTTTTGATAATGCGAATGAGATATTTAATTATTATAAAGAATATGGTAAATGAAAGGGCTTTCCCGTACTGCAGAGAAGTAGTAAAAAGGGGGTGATGAGAATGTTAGATATGTGACATTTGCTTGTGGGAGAAGCGTCTTTTCAAAAATGAAATCAAGTAATATTTTAAGGCCCCAACCTAATTCAAAAATAGGTTGCAATACTAAAATGTGTGGATGTGTAGATGAAGTTGGAAAATGGAGGGTTTGAACTATAGTTCTCGAGCACAACCATGAATTAGTATCTCCATCGAAGTCGAAGTATTTTAGATGTAACTGTAGCATTAATGTACATGCAAAAAGGAAACTTGAGATAAATGATAGAGCTGGAATAAGAGTTGCCCAAAGTAGTAATTCTCTTGTTATTGAAGCTGGTGGTCATGAAAATATTACATTCACGGCAAGAGACTGTAGAAATCATGTTGACAAACAAAGAATATTACGGCTTGGTGAGGGAGATGCAGTTACTTTACAAAACTAATTGATGAAAATGCAAGCAGAAGACGATAGATTTTACTTTAACTTCAACTTGGATGATGAAGGTCGATTAAAAAATATTTTTTGGGCTGATCCAAGGAGTATGGCCGCCTAAAAATCTTTTGGTGATGTTGTTACATTTGACACCACATATCTAACAAATAAGTATGACATGCCATTCGCCCCATTTGTGGGAGTTAATCATCATGGTCATTCTATATTGTTAGGATGTGGATTGATATCACATGAGGACACTGAGACTTTTACATGGTTATTTAGCACATGGCTATCTTTTATGTCCAATGCTGCACCTATTGGAATCATTACTGACCAAGACAAGGCAATGAAAAAGGCGATTGAGATTGTTTTTCCTACAACTCGAAATCGGTGGTGTTTGTGGCATATACTAAAGAAAGTTCCTGAAAAATTAGGAGGTTTTACGGAATACCACGCAATCACTAATTTACTACATTCCGCTGTTTATGATTCTCAGTGTGTTTCCCAATTTGAGGAAACTTGGCATTATATGATTGTTCAATATAATTTGAGCTGTAATGAATGGCTAACTGGGTTATATCAGGACAGACATCATTGGGTTCCATGTTCTCTAAAGAATAGTTTTTGGGCAGACATGTCAACCACCCAACGTTCTGAAAGTATGAATGCCTTCTTTGATGGGTATGTTAACTCAAAAACAACATTGAAATAATTTGTTGAGCAGTTTAACCATGATTTGACGAGTAAAGTTGAAAAAGAAGTAAGAGAAGATATGAAGTCACTTTCACAGCAACTTCCTTGTGTTACAGAATATAAGATGGAGCATCAAATACAAGAAGTTTATACCATTTCAAAGTTCAAAGAATTTCAGCAAGAGTTAATTAGAAAGATGTATTGCGAAGTTGCAATTCGGTGGGATCAGAACATGTAGTAAGAGAAGATGTGAGAGTTAGTGAGGGGAAAAAAGAACTTTCTTTAAAGTTAACTTTGAAAAAGAAAAGGGAGAAATTAATTGTAGTTGCTCTAGGTTTCAGTTTAGAGGAATTCTCTGCAGACATGCCATTATAACCATGATACGTAATGACGTAGAAGTATTGCCAGCAAAATATATCCTCAGACGATGGCGAAAGATATTCGGCGATGTCATAGTAGGGTCAAAATTAGCTATAATATATGGATTTCTACAGATGAACAAGTGAGATATGATAAAATATGTGCTAAGTTCACTAAGGTTGCAGATATGGTTGCATGAGATATTGAAAATTCTAATTATGTTTTAGATTAGATTGATATTATGTCGAAAGATTTAGGAAAACAAAATTTTGGTTTTGAAAAAAGTTGTTGTAACAATTTTTGGGAGTTCAGATACTGTAGTTGAAAGCATTCGTAATCCAGAAGTTACTCGTGGTAAAGGTCGTCCTCGCACTCGAAGGCTACAGTCAATAAAATTTAAGAAACAAAGAAAAAGAAAACATCAGGTATGTATGAGATTACTGTAATTTTATCTCAGTGAAATATGTTTAGTAAAATAATTGATATCTTATTTGAATTTTCATGCAGATTGAACATGTTCCTGCAACAGCACCATATGTTTCTATCATTGTAGCATACGTTATTGAGGTATGTTTCTAGTTTTATTATTTGAAATCGACATGACACTTCTAATTCTATTTTATGTTGTATATGATTGTGTAATTCTATTTACAGTACACTTCTGTCATGCCTGAAACATATGGAGATGCTGATTCATTTGGAGGATTTCAGCAATTACTACTCCAATATAAATGTTGATTCATTTAGAGGATTTATATGTAATATACATTATGTTAAAATTTGGAGGATTTATATGTAATCCACATTATGTTAAAATTTGGAGGATTACAACAATTACTACTCCAATGTTTTGAAATACAGTTTATATGTAATCCACATTATTGAAGTTGTCAATTCACCAGACTTTATATGTTATGTTATGTTTGTTAATTCAATTGTTAGTTTGGATGCCATAACGAGTGGTTTTGTTTAAAGTATGCTCAAAGATATGGAGGTATGCTGAAAGTATGCTCAAATATGCTCAATAAAAACTTCTTCTATAAAATAACATATTATACATTGTCGAGATTTGTCCTTATGTAAAATAACATATTATAAATATGATATATAGTAATAGACAAATAATTATTTCTGCTGCATATTTATGAATAAGACTAATCTCTCGATTTCGCAGTTCATCCCTCATGAGACTAATCTCTTGGTTCAACTTCTGAATTTCACCTATTAAAATATCAATATTACTGTTGTTGTTTTTTCGATCTTCCGTCCATTGATCATCGTCATTCCAGTCAAAGGCCAGACAATCCTTGCATTTCCAAAATTTTCGATTTGGATTCCGTGATGTAGTAGAAGTCCATAACTTTTGGTATCCGTTGGGGCATTTGCGGCAACGTCGCCGTTCCACTGAATATGCACTTGTGCTAGATGACATTATGATCACAAATCAACTGCAAAATGCATAATAATAAATATATTATAAACAAAATAATCTTCAAATGTGATTGGCGAGAAAGAGCAACACTGATCATAATTTTGTGTGAATTGCATATATTATAACTTTTGTGTGAATGACATATATATATTGTTATTTTAATGCATAGCACAAAAGTATTCTCAATCCCAATAGAACAATCAACAATGAAACTGAACTATCAGAACCTTAATCAACATCTACAAGTTTCTTAGCTGCATTCGAATGTTTGTGCCACATTTGATACTACTCTTCTACCACTGTTAAAAATTAGCAATATGCGCCACAAATCCCCTGATTCTAATCTAAGATGCATGTAGCAGATGTATCATCTGTTTTATGTGAATTGCATATATATATTGTTCCTTTAATGCATATCACAAAACTATTCACAATCCTAATAGAACAATCAGCAACGAAATTGAACTATCAGAACCTTAATTAACCCCAAAACTAAAAAAAAAGGACTTCGGAACAATAGCTCTAAAATCATCAAACATCAAAATCACCTGTCTATTAAACAAAAAAAAAAATTCCCAGGCATATAACAGACCCCAACTAACAAAAGAACGAAAACTCCATTTACAGCCTAGCTACTATTTCACAAATTGGCTCGATATTTAGTAATGTAGCTATGACATTATGATCTGTTCAACTAAAAATATAATGTCCTACAAATTGGCATCCATATTGATTTATTAAATTAGAAATGTCTACAGTAATATCAACCATATGATCAAATGAAAAGGCCAAATTTTGAAGCATCCATGTTAAATGCCGGCTCCCAAAAAAAAAAATATTCATCAAATTCAGTCATTTCTCAAAAATTAAGCACAAGATTTCTTAAAACATTCGAGGATCCAAATTGAAACGAAACCCTAAAGAATAAAAAGTTAACTCACGTGTTACAGACGATGATTTATGTGCCGGATTTCCTCCTACGAAGTGCTGTAGACAGACGGCGAAGTGCTGGATTTTCACCGATGAAGTGCTGAATTTCCACCAACGACGATTTATGTGCTGGATACTATGACAAAGTGCTGCAGACAGACGGTGAATTGCTGGAGCATTGTCGTTGTGGACAAAGTGAACTGCCGACACAGTGAACTCATGTGCCCAAGAAGATGATTCTGTGCTGGAGATGAAGATTTTGTAATGAATTTCCTCAGACGAAGTGGTGGAGACAAAAGCTGATCTATTGGAGCAAGGAACTTCTTTTAATTGAAAAGTTTGAAGGGGCGTTTGGGAAAGTGGAATATTAAAACCTGGATAAACTTTTTTTTTACCCAAAACGCAATGAGGGATGTCGTTCTGGACAAAAAGGAGTATAGTTATATATATCATTTCTCTTTCAGGCTGCCCAAACAGTGATTGTCGTGACACAGTGAACCCGTTTCGACACGAATTTCGCTGTTTTCACGCGTTTTCGCCCCGAACAGTTTTCAGAATTAATCCACCACCCAATACATATCCAAAGTCATCAAAATAACATACTCAACTCATGAGAAATGGCCAAGCCATTTAAAATGGAAAAAACTTCCAATTTATATTTTCTTGTCCCATGGCCGAAAATAATGGCCATTTTTATTCAAAAATAAAAAATATTTTTTGTTATTATTTTGACACCTATTGATCTTATCCAAATATTAAATGATTATTTTTATTTTTGTTAATAAATCCATGTGTCAAAAATACATGGTTTAGCCAATTAAAATTGGCCAAATTATTAAGAATATTCCAAGTAATATTCTTAACCCAAAAATAAATTAATTAACAATTAATTAATTTATCTAATGCTTATTAACAAAAAGACAAAATACATTATGGAAAAAGATTTCAAAAATATTCTTCCATTTATCATTATTAATACTTAATTAACAATTAATTAATTAATTAATTAATTAATTAATAATAATAATAATAATAATAATAATAAAACAAGTGTCAAAATCTAATAGATCATTAATGTGTATCTAATCAAAATTATGTATTGTATGCAAATACACATTATTTAATACGTATGTATAAATTATGAATAATCTAAATTATCCATAATTAATTGCCCAAGTGCTCAACAAGTACATTTTATATTGCGGGACTCTCTAGGTTCAAGTTTATCTGTCATAGAAATATTTTCATGTCCGTAATTTTTTCACTCACAAATAATCGAGTTGAATCATTCAAGTCGAAGTCATTGCATATATATAATCTCTCTATCATAGGTTATCCGCATTGTTCCAGAGATATAGAATAAACGTCAAATCTCCGCTATGAACAATTAATGTACCGCGACATAATTATGATTCTTAAATAAATATTTGGAACTTGTTTCCAAATCATACCTCGGCCAAAAATTTCAAAGAATCACAAATTGGATACCTAAATCTCGTACACGGGATTGAAAAATATTCTCTGGATACATCACATGATATCATGAGTATCAGTCCATACCCGACGAACATGCGGAGGTCCGATCTTAAAAGATCGTTGACGTGACTGTCATTAAAGTATGGAGGATATCTCACATATCTACAATGGTATCACAAATCAAAAGAGTTAACAAGCTATTCAACTCGCAAAGATTCCCATTGACGATGGTGTACCATCTATCAAGAATCTTCAAATGAGTCGTTCAGTATTTATCCAATGAATACCTACGTGTTTATATGAATCTCTCAATACTCATGGTTTACTAAGATAAATCATTAGAACAATTCAAATATACAACACGTAACGGTCTCACGGGTTTACTAACCGACCGAATATATAAACCTTGACCAGAAACAGTTTTAAGAATGAATTATATTGTGACAATTCTCAGTGACAATTGTGGCGCTTTTGCAATTACGTCACAGCTATTCATTGTAAGGTCATTTTACCCTTTAACCATATAAAAGATTATATTGATGAAAACTACTAAATTTTATTCATAATAAAATATAAATGTACATTGTATTTATAATAAATACAATAAAATTAGCGCGCCAAACACCAAATCTAATACCAATTACTACAAAAAATTAAATAAGATTCTCCATCTCTCATTCTCCACCTAATTCATTTCTTCAACGTATTCTATCCCTAAAGAATATTACGTCAGATGTAAAAGAAGTTATGTCTTAGTCTTACATTTAAAAAATGGCGATTTTAAAATATCTACCCTTCAGAATCATAACGACTAGAGATTAAGCTATGAAATTAGAGTTAGATTCTATGCATCAAAATCAAGTATGAGACTTGAATCCGCTTCCAAAAGGAATTGTTCCTATAGGCTGTAAATATATTTACAAATGGAAGCGAGGGCTTGATGGCAGAGTTGAAACTTTTAAGGCCTGACTAGTTGATAAAGGTTACACTCAGAGACTTGGTATTGATTTTGATAAAACATTTTCACCACATGCGATGCTTAGATCTATTAGGATTTATTGGTTATCGATGCCTACCATAGCTATGAGATTTAACATATGGATGTCAAAACAATATTTTTAATGGAGCCGAAGGATTTTTTGTCCAGTCAAAACTCTGATATGATATATAAGCTTAAGAAATCCATGTATGAATTGAAACAAGCTTCGCGGAATTGGAATCTTCGATTCAATGAGGTAATCGGACTTTCTGATTTTCTCAAGAACGAAAAAAAGAGTCGTATGTTTATAGGAAGTTCAATGAGAGTATGTTGTATTTTGGTGCTCTATTTGGATGACATTCTGATCATTAGGAATGATACTGAAATGATACAGGCGTTAAAGCTTACCTCTGTAGAAGATTCACCACGAAAGACTTGAGTGAAACTTCTTATGCGTTGGACATAAGACTCTATAGAGATAGAAAGAGAAAGTTGATTGGGTTGTCCCAACCAATGTACATAAATAAGATGTTAGAACGATATAACTTTAGTAACTGTAAGACAACAAGTTCAGACATGACATTCATTTTTCAAAGTGAATGTATCATCATATGGAATATAAAAAGATTAGAAGGTCTAATCAACCTTATGTTTATTATTTAGGAAGCATAATGTATGTCATATTATGTATGTGTTAGCGACACAGTCGCGTAATGGATTTTGATGATGCAACGAGAGTGAAGACTTTGACGTGCTTTAACATGACATTAAAAAAAGATGATAACGAAGTCAAAATGTTGATGAAGAGCTAAAATGAGTTATAAGATGATCAAGAGAACAAAGAAGTAAGAGCCAAGCAAGATGAAGATGAAGATAATGATTAAGAGCTAAATCTAATTATAAATGAGTTTATTCAAATGATCTAAAGCTCTTAGAAATCATACATTTTGCATCACTTACATTTAAAATGGCTTAGAATGCTAAAAGAATCATCTGCACTTTATTTGCACCAAAATGAACTTCTTGCACAAGTACATCGGTAAATGATCTTCCAAAAATAAGAAAACGGTTGAATTAAACATCAAATGATATACCGGTAGATAGATATGTGTCTCTAGGTTTCTATGGTTCAAACAGAACACAATTCCGATGTATAAAACTTTTGCTAGAGCCATTTTACTACAACATATTCTGATGTGCGTTTTTTTGCATACATGTCATATTAGAAAAATTCCTTAAAATGAATCTTAATGTTTTTGAATCTGAAATTTTTACAGAAGATATATCTATGTGTCTAGTTTATGTAGAAATTTACGGATCATGATTTAGAATTATTTAGAGCAAGTTATGGCCAAAATACCGAATGCTGTCATGATGGACTGGTCATCAGAAACTTGGTAAGACAGGCATACCGGTAACCATACCGGTCCTATACCAGTCTAGATAGGAATACCAATTACATACCAGTCATCATACCGGTCAGAGCTAAATTTTTTCATACATTCTGGAACCGGGACAAACCATACCGGTCTCCATACCGATTTACATACCGGTCTAACGGCTAGTTTCTCCCAACGGTAATATATCTGTTGGAGACTGGCATACCAGTCCCATATCGGTTACCATACCGATCGCCGAGAGGAAGTTATGACTGCTTTTCATTTTCTATATAAATGAACCCCAACTCATTTGCCTTGGTTAGAGATATCATAATACATCTTCATACATTCTCTAAGGCAAAAACAAGAGTGTTTATAAATCTTCTTAATCTTTTACACTCATTCTTAAAAGCTCTCACACACTACACCTTCATACACATTAGTAGTGAGCTTTGATAATTTGGGTAACCAACTCACACAATCTTCTTTATCATTGTGAGTGCCCCAAGTGTATTTTACAACTTTCTTATACAAAACACTTGTAGTTGTGAAATCCCATCTATTGGATAGTTGTAAAGGTTTGTGAGTAAGCCTACGAAAAGAAATCAAAGTTGTAAAAGGTTTGGAGTGCACCTTTGCAGAAAACACTTGGTTGCGAGTGAACCACAGAAACTCGATTTTAGTAGAAATCTTCAAGCAAGTCTTGGGGGAGTGGACGTAGGCATTGTTGGCCGAACCACTATAAATCTCGGTGTCGTTTTCTCTATCCCTTAACTCTTTACATATTGCAAGTTTTATTTATTACATGTTTATATATTAGAAACTTGCATGTAGGTTGTTTATCACAATAGAGAAAATTGACCTTAAGCATTAATTGGTAAAAGAGCTTAAAACGACAAAGATTTTTATTTCCGTATTATTTAGCCGTAACCCAATTCACCCCCTCTTGGGTATAGAGTTTTGTTTATCGCTATTGCTTGTGAGTTTCACTTGGTATCAGAGCGAGGTTTTCTCTACAAGACTTAACCGTCTGAGAATAGATCATGGCATCTACAAGCAACTCGTCAAATATTGCCGAAGGATTTTCAACGATTAGACCTCCGTTTTACACCGGAACGGACTACAACTATTGGAAGATAAGAATGTTGAATTATCTCCTTGCCGTTGATCCGCAATCTTATTTGGTTATCACACGAGGTGCAAAAGGACCAACGAAAAAAAATAGCAATGGGGTTGAGATTCCGAAGCCAAGTTTAGAATGGGATAGTGTGGATTTAAAGCAAGCCTCACAAAATGCTAGGGCACTCAACCAACTTCTATGTGCCATTGATCGGGATCAAATAAACAAACTTCCGGAGTGTGGAAACACATATGATTTGTGAAAGTCTTTGGAAATGATCAACGAGGGCAGAAGCCAAGTAAAGGAATTGAAGATCAACCGGTACATGTACGAATTGGACAACTTCAAAATGGAATCCGGGGAAGAAATTGATCACATGATTTCAATGTTTACGGTCATCATCAATCATTTGGGCGCCTTGGGAAAAGTCATTGGGCCATCCGATCAAGTGAAAAAAATCTTGAGATCACTCCCTAAAGAATATAGAAGCTATACTGCCTCCATTAAAGAAGAAAACGACATGAATACCTTGACGATGGATGATTTAGTCGGTAAACTGCTTGAATATGAATTAGAGATCATGATGGATAAAAATTAGGAAGATGAGAAAAGGCCAAGGAAGTCATTGGCATTAAAAGCAAGAAAAAGAGACGACTCAAGCTCTAGTGATAGTGATAGTGATGATGAGTTGACTCAAATAAACAAGAACTTCAAGAAGCTCCTCAAATCCGTAAAGTAAAAGGGAAAATCAAAATCGGATGATAAGAAAGAAGAAAAAAGACCACGGAAGAACAATAAAATTATTTATTATGAATGCAACAAACCGGGTCATATAGCTACCAGTTGCCCATTAAAGAGGATGAAATGAAAATCTAAGAAAAATACATTGAAAGCAACTTCATTTTGGAGCGATAATGACTCCAACTCATCCGAGGAGGAAGAAGCCCAAGAAAGAACAAATCTAGCATTCATGGCTATCATGTGTGAGCATTTCTCATTTGAAAGTGAAGAAGAAGAGGTACACAATACTCAAGACTATGATGATTGACTTAATGCTTTTAATAGCTTAAAAGAATTGTGTGATGTGCTTAAAAAGAAATTAAAATTAGTCAAAAATGAGCATGCTACACTTAAAAATGATCATGCTTGTTGTATGGATAAAATTCATATTCTAGATAACAATATTACATGCTTAAAGGCCAAACATGAAAAAGAGATTGAATGCTTAAATGATGAAAATGCATGTTTAAATATGAAAAAGCTAGAACTTGAAAAAGTTTATATCTAATATGTCATCTAGCTCTAAATCATGCAATTGCGAATCTATTTTGAATGAAATTTTTTTATTAAACACTAAGATTATATATTTGCAAACCATACTTAGTAAATTCACATTGGGACAGAAAAATTTCGATATGCTAATTGGATCCCAAAAATGTGCATTTAAAAGAGAATGATTAGGATATAGACCTTACGTTAAGAGAAATTTTTTGAGAAATTATTTTGTTAAGGCATCTGAATCTCATGCTACGAATGCTATCAATGAAAATGTCATATGTCATGCATGTAATGAAAAATGACATAAATTTTTTGAATGCATGAACAAGAATGTGATTAACAATGCATGGATTCCTCAAGGAATCAAAATTAACACCAATGGACCCAAGAGAGATTGGGTACCAAAATGTAATTGATAATTTTTTAGGGGGAGCTTTGGTAATGATCATAAGGACAATTGCGAATTGATCCCAAAAGCTTAAAGAAATGAGGAATCACAACGGTAAAGGTAAAATCCGTATTTACGAAAACATTGGTACTGTTTCCTCTAAATTGTATTGTATGCATATTTCTAAGTGTTAAAGATTATTTTAAAAGCATACAAGTGATTAGGCAAGTATTCAATCTTCTATTGGTATAAATTATTCATTTGATATCATTAAATGCCTAAATCATACATTTAAAACCCTTTTCATATCAATTAAGTATCACATTATATTTATCGAGTTAGATTACATATATGTGATTACTTGGTTGATTTGCATTGAAAATGCTTTTGCCATGTAACATATTTTGAATAAAAATGAAATGCATGTATATTGACATAAGTTTCTTTTGGTATAATGAAAAACATGGATTTTTGTTTATCTATTGGTATCATGAAATGCAATGATTTATTTTAATTGATATCAAATTTGGGGAGAAATCATGTGTAAGATGATATTATATTTCAAATGGTATTCATTGGAATCTATCTTTTGAAAATTGCTCTATGAATGAATTTTACATCTTATGGTAAAAAAGGGGAAATGTCAAATGTGCATATTTTTAAATTTTGGCATCATTATTTAAAGCACATATGTAATTGGTATCTCATTTAGATTTAAATTTTGCTTCTTCACTTTTTGATAATGTCAAAGGGAGAGAAATCATTAGAAATGAGATTAAAACTTATTTTACCCTCACCCTTGGATTAAGGGGGAGTAAATGTACTAATGTGTTTGTCTAAGTCTTATAGAGCTATTTTGAAGACAATCACACATTGAGGTGGAGCTATTATTGAGGGGGAGCAAAATCGTCAACATTTGGACTCCTAGAAGCTCATAAGTTTTAAGGGGTTTCCATCATCAAAAAGGGGTAGATTGTTAGCGACACAGTCGCGTAATGGATTTTGATGATGCAACAAGAGTGAAGACTTCGACGTGCTTTAACAGGACATTACAAAAAGATGATAATGAAGTCAAAATGTTGTTGAAGAGCTAAAATGAGTTATAAGATGATCAAGAGAACAAAGAAGTAAGAGCCAAGCAAGATGAAGATGAAGATAATGATTAAGAGCTAAATCTAATTGTAAGTGAGTTTATTCAAATGATCTAAAGCTCTTAGGAATCATACATTTTGCATCACTTGCATTTAAAATGGCTTAGAATGCTAAAAGAATCATATGCACTTTATTTGCACCAAAATGAACTTCTTGCACAATTACATCAGTAAATGATTTTCAAAAAACTAGCAAACGGTTGAATTAAACATCAAATGATATACCGGTAGATAGATATGTGTCTCTAGTTTGCTACGGTTTAAACGGAACACAATTATGATAAATAGAACTTTTTCTAGAGCCATTTTACTACAACATATTCTGATGTGTGTTTTCTGCATACATGTCACATTAGAAAAATTCCATAAAAGTCATCTTAATGTTTTTTATCTAAAATTTTTACATAAGATAGATCTATGTGTCTAGTTTATATAGAAATTTACAGGTCATGATTTGAGATTTTCTAGAGCAAGTTATGATGGACTAGTCATCAGAAACTTGGTAATGATGGACTTAGTCATCAGAAACTTGGTAAGACAGGCATATCGGTAACCATACCGTCTCATACCGGTTTAGACAAGCCTACTGGTTACATAACAATCAGAGCTGAATTTTTTCATACATTCTGGAACCGGGCCAAACCATACCGGTCTCCATACCGATTTACATACCGGTCTAACAGCTAGTTTCTCCCAACGGTAATATATCTGTTGGAGACCGGCATATCGATCCTATACCGGTTACCATACCGGTCGCCGAGAGGAAGTTGTGACTGCATTCCATTTTCTATATAAATGAACCCTAACTCATTTGCCTTGGTTAGAGATATCATAATACATCTTCATACACTCTCTAAGGCAAAAACAAGAGTGTTTATAAATCTTCTTAATCTTATACACTCATTCTTAAAAGCTCACACACACTACACATTCATACACAATAGTAGTGAGCTTTGATCATTTGGGTAACCAACTCACACAATCGTCCTTATCATTGTGAGTGCCCAAGTATGTTTTACAACTTTCTTATACAAAACACTTGTAGTTGTGAAATCTCATCTGTTGGGTAGTTGTAAAGTTTTGTGAGTAAGATTACGAACAAAACTCAAAGTTGTAAAAGGTTCGTAGTGCACCATTGCGGAAAACTCTTGGTTGCGAGTGAACCACGGAAACTCGATTTTTATTGAAATCTTCAAGCGAGGCTTAGAGGAGTGGACGTAGGAATTGTTGGCCGAACCACTATAAATCTCGGTGTTGTTTTCTCTATCCCTTAACTCTTTACATATTGCAAGTTTTATTTATTACATGTTTATATATTAGAAACTTGCAGGTAGGTTGTTTATCACAATAGAGAAAATTGACCTTAAGCATTAATTGGTAAAACAGCTTAAAATCGGCAAAAATATTTATTTTCGCATTATTTAGCCGTAACCCAATTCACTCCTCCTCTTGGGTATAAAGTTTGGTTTATCGCTATTGCTTGTAGGGAATTTCAGTATGAGGCCTGATATTAGCTACGTAGTTAGTGTAACGAGTAGATATCAGTTCAATCCAGGTAATGGACATTGAATGGTCATTAAACATATCATGAAGTACCTCAAGGGTACTAAGGATAAGTTTCTATTATATGGAGATGGTGATCTACATATTAATGTGAATAATGATTCGGATTTTCAGCCGGATTCTGATGATAGAAAATCTATATCAAGATTCAAATTTACCCATAACGGTACTGCAATTTGTTGGAAAAGTTTCAAGCAGGGGTCGACAGCTGATTCACCACAGAGGTGAAATATATTACAACATCAGAGGCTGCAAAAGAAGCTATTTGGATTAGAAAGTTTAACACAAAATTGGGAGCGGTTACAAGCATCGAGAATCTGATTCCGTTAAACTGTGATAATAATGGAGCCATTGTGCAAGCCAAAAAACCTAGGGGACATCAGAGATCGAAACATGTGGAACAGAAGTATTACATTTTTTAAGAGATTGTGGCACGAGGAAACGTTATCGAATGCAAGATACCGAGTGAGGACAATGTGGCAAATCCACTTACCAATGTCATACCTCCTAAGTTATTTGATAATCATGTGGAGGAGATGTGTATTAGATAAAATCGACATTGACACGAGAGAAAGTGGGAGAAATTATTGGAGTTGGTGCTCGTTGCACTAAATTTTATTGAATTTTCTTATAAATACATGTGCAAATATATTTTATTTTGAATAAAATTAACAGTTTCATCAAAATATTTTCTTTTACATTGATAAATACGTAATAGACCTTAAAAGGATTAGTTATGGTATAGTTGTAAAAGTGTCGTAACTGACATTGAGTTGTATCATAACAATATCATTTTTAAATTATTCATGGTCAAGGTTTACATTCTTGGTGAGTAAGTAAATTCGGGAGACCGATACATGTCGTATATCATAATATCATACTCCGGTGGTTTATCTCAATGAACCACAAGTTTATGGAGACTTGTATAGACATGTATGTATTTATGGTGGATGAATAGTGAACGACTCACTTAAGATTTCTGATAGATAGCACATGCCCCAGTTGGGTTTTGGAAAATTTCCAAATGTGATTTTATAACTGGCTTTAATTTCTTTTAATTTTATAGAAGTATTCTAACTAATTTCTAAAACTAAGCGAGTGATCCAACTAATTTTAAAAAATTTCAACTTGTCTGTTATATAAAGGTACATATATTTGAAATTTATTTAGTCATTTTGATTTCATAAAAATCTATAACTCACACTGGATAATCGTATAATAGAAGAGAATGTTTTTTTTTTTTTTCATTTTTCTTTTAAAAAACAACTAATATAAATATATTTTAAACTAAAATATTTTTAATTAATCATCTTAAAAAATTTATAACTAAAAAAATCCTATGAAATTGTCATCTAATCTTAAAGATACCGATTTGTCACTTCTATTATTACTTCTCCACAACCCGACGTAACGTCTACTATCCAAAGCATGAATTGAAAATAAAATTATTATACATCGTTTTCATTATATGAATTCTTATTCTGTAATAAAATATTATAAAATAAAATTATAATTATTGTGTTATATATTATAAAAAAAAAATTTGTGCCCAAAGTGAAGTCTGATGCAATCATTGTTGATTCCTCCGACTCTAGGTATGTTTGCATTATCTGCTCTATTATGGTTAAATTTTTCTCTGTAAATTAGAAATTACTAAAATCCAGCGGTTAGCCATTTTTATGTTTTTTTTTTTTTTTTTTTGGGACTGCATGGCAAATAATATTATATTCCTCTCTGAAATATGCAGCCTGGTAGGTTAATATTCAAGTCTTAAAACTGATTATTAGGCATTGCTTTTTAAAACGTTGGATTAAAAATTAATGCATGTTATGAGAAGTGGGAAATTTTTTGTTTATGCTTAAGATTATATATTTTTCTGACATAAGATTTGATTATAGAATTGCAAGACTCTGTATGCTGTGAAATTTTGTTTGCATTTAGGGTTATTTTCTTAGTTGCATTGGTGTCATTGGGTTTCTAATATGTTCAACAGAGGGGACTCATGTTGATTTTGTGAACCCTGTAAATTTTGAGTCATTTTTCGGATGAATATTGAATGATTTGAATACCACAAAAATTATTTAAAGAGGTAAATTAAAATAATTTTATTAATGTCATCACTTATTTTTATGTTACTCCATCAATGAAATCAACACCAAATACGAGTATAAAGTTAAAACCTAATATGTTAGGTATACTTTTATTCAATAAATATATATCTCAGTAACTTGGATTTTTTTCTTTCACATTTCTGACATGTCAACTCCTAAAACATTAATATCAACGGACTTGCTACTTTGTCCGAATGGGTAAAATTTAAAATATACATCAATTTAGGGTGACAAAATAACATTTTCTTAATATCAATAATGGGAGAAGTCAGAAATGTAATTTAGTGGAGGAAAATTTAATTTTCACAAAAAAAAAAGAAAGATAAATATTCAACATTTTAATAGTGATAAATTAAAATTATCTCATTAATAAACGAGATTTATCATTAATTTATATGCGATATTTAAAAAAAAAAAATCGAGTTTAACAGGAATTTCTACTTCCCACTAGTATGTGTGTGGCTCAGCCACTGAATATCAACGAGTGGTTGCTGCACCGACTCTAAATGGCCAAACTATCCTCGGAGATGGTGATTGCGTGTTGTGCAATCCTTCTATTCCGCCAGAATAATTGTACAACACGAGCTGCCATATTTTGCCTAATGATCATTACTTTCCTCAAATCATCTGGCATAACAACAAAGGCTTCAACATTTGTGGCCGCTTGAATTGTTCTGGTTGATTTACGGAAGTGGTAATTAGAAGATGAGGAGTCTCGATGATCAGCCTTGGCCCAAGCAACAAGTTCTTCTCCGCAAAAATCTTTAAGTTTATTGTAGTTAATGCTACTATCAGTACTGCTTGTGTAGCTCCATAACTCGCCTTGTAGCACAAACAGCATTCTGTCAATTGCCTCTCCCTCGCGTACAATGTAAGAACGGTCTGTGATGAGAACTGGCTTCACAGAATCACACAGTTCCTTCAATTGTGTATCATTCCAGTATCTTCTGAACTCATCTACCTATGTATATATAAATATATTTAAGAAATAGGAATGAGATGAGGTTGTTTATTGAGGGCGGCCTTGAGTTGCCGTGAATTTTGTACCTTAGTCGAGAATAAAAAACAAAAATAATTATAATATCATATTGTATTGTATTGTATACTTATAAATTGAAATATCTTTAGGTTTGAGACTTAATTTCACGTTAAATTTTATGGGTTAGTGAACCGTCTAAATCTACACTTCCCCATATAACCTTTGTTGGGACCAGAAGTTTAAACTTCTAATCACCAATAATGTTGCTAAATAAAATTCAGTTTCTGGAATCATCTCACTACTCACAAGGGTATCTTAGTAGCTATTATATTTTATTTTGATTATTTAAAGGAATTTGGATTTAATATTGATATGAGATTTGTTCGTGAAATTTAGTAAAGGTAGAATGAAACAAATCTATAATCACCAATAATGTTGCTAAATAAAATTCAGTTTCTGGAATCATCTCACTACTCACAAGGGTATCTTAGTAGCTATCATATTTTATTTTGATTATTTAAAGGAATTTGGATTTAATATTGATATGAGATTTGTTCCTGAAATTTAGTAAAGGTAGAATGAAACAAATCTAAATTTAAAAGACTTAAATAATGCATTTTAAAAACCTATAAACTATGAATTTATTTTCACAACAACAATGACTCGAGTAAAAATTACCCTACCAATAAAAAAAAAACCCACCTACTTATATTTAATTACTGGTAAAAATTTACATCACTTAAATCCCAAACATATTCTTGACTTATATTTAGTTTGGATTACCAGGACTCTTAAACGAGAGGAATCATTAATTAATAGATAAGAACAGATAAATCGAAACAGAATTAAATCATAACTTAATATTAATACTCACATTCTTTAGCAAGTCTAGGCAGAGTTCTTGTTTTATGTTCTTTATGAGGTATTCAGGAAGATTACTCAGCAAAGACTCAACATCAACACCTCTGTAAGTTTCTCTCCGTTTGAATGATGACTGATGTGTCTTCACCTGATTTTGGAGTATCTTAGGGAGCTTTGCAAAGGGTTGCCACCTGTCTATTTCTTCTTCTATATTATGTCTTGTCTCCGCCGATTTTGACATTTCGGACTGAACATGTACACACACAACATTCATTCATGGAAATTAAAAATTTACTGTGCATATAGTACAAATTTGAGGGACTTGAATGATAAAAGGGTAAATATACCAACCTGCTGAACCTTTGCAATCAAAAAGAAAAACAAAAAGACGCCGGTTATGGTAATGCACATTACGAAGATGTTTTCCCAGATATTGGTACTCAATGGAAGGCCTTGACCAAAAGAACTGCAAAAATTGTTAGATTTGACTTTAATACTACATTACATCCCAAGTCATTATCGACCGGTCCAATTCGGTTTATCGATTTTAATCAAGTTTAATCATATTTGATCGATTTTTTAACTATTCTGTTTTTATGGTTTAACCGAACTTGATTCACCGTTAGTTTCCGACTCGACCGATCCAATCGATTGGTCCGATCCGATTTTCAAAACAATTATGTATTGTAACCATATACAAGAAAAAAGAAAATCTTATATAGGCACAAACCTGATAGTTTGCAGGCTCCATCGAAAAGATGCAAAGAATCTCTTGAAAAAATTGGTTTCCTCCACAACACCAAATTGAATAGCATCTTTGAATATTCCAAAATCATAGGTAGTTAGATTATTTCGTGTGTTTGTAGAGCAAAAATCATTAGAAAACGTGTAGTTTCCTAATTTGTTATCACAATAAAAAGGAACTTGGTCACATCCAGTATGACTTGTGCAAGCTTTTCTCCAGCATACAGTCTTCCTTTGTAAAGCAAAAAAGTAGTATGCAGCTCCAATCGCCTGAAGAACCAGCAAGCATACATTTATTATGTGTGTGTGTGTGAAATAAGAGCATAGTGAGGAAATAAAGCAGGTTAATCACTTTTATTTAAATAATTATCTATTTTCCATGTGTCAAAGATTGATGGGACACTCTTATCATCTCAGTAAGGTGATGTGATACGACCAAGGGCGGCAAACCTTGATTTAAATGTGATTGAAAAAACTAAACTGCTTATAAAGACGATATCATTAACATGATTTTGCCGATCCAAGTTAAGGATATTAAGATTGTTCTTGAAGAAGAGTTGAAAGCAAAGATAAAATCAATTGGTGAACACATCGAGCAAAAATTGAGAAAAGACCAATGTTATTTTAAGGTTATTCTTTCTTGTGAGGCTAAATCTTTTCGCAAGATCACTAACAAGATGAAGAAGAAGAAGATGAAGCATGGAGACTTTCAAGTTTCAGTCAAGATTTTTGAATAAATTGAGCTCTCATTTGAGAGCTCAAGCACCCCCTACAAAAAGCTCTAAGTAAGAGAGAGCTTAGAGTGTAAACTCCAAGTAAAAGAGCTTAGAAAGTATAGTTAGTGAGTTTTTTTGTATAAGTTTTATAATATTTGTAAATTCTATTCAAGTAGTAATAGATAATATTTATTTTTCCTCATAAAATACTCTTTAGTGATCAGAGAATCATAATAAGTGGTATCAGTAATTAAAATTCGAGTTTCAGGAAAGTTCTTAAAAATCAATTTTGAGCATCCATCAGCTTGTTCATGTCGAGACGAGCATAATGGATAAAAAATGAATAAAAAATGAATAAAAAATGCTCTCTGGAACCAGGTTATCACTTACCGGTTTCCATACCGGTGTCCATACCGGTATTGGATATTAATACATGCTCTCTGGAACCGGAACCCCTCATACCGATTTCCTTACCGGTTTATAAACCTGTCATGCTGTGCGACATTATGCTTACTGGAACCAGGAGCCCTCATACCGGCTTTAATACCGGTATTCATACCGGTCTAACGTATACATTTTTTAACGTTAATATGACCGTTGGGTGCCAGACCGACATACTGGTCTCCAGACCGGTCTCTGACAAAATTATTGGGAAATCATTTCCTTTCTCTATATAAATGACCCAAATTCGTTTTTGCACATAGAGAAGATCTTCATACATCATTCTTGATAGCAAAAACAGAGAAATACCAAAATCTTCTTGATCCAAATTATTCTCATAAATTCATAAGCTCATACACACACTTTCATAATCATCTTAGTGAGCTTAGATATATTTGAGCAACTCATACTCTATTCAATCTTTGTAATCTTTTTGTGAGTTCTCAAATAGTGTTGTTAACACAAAAACTTATTTTTCGGAAACACTTGTATTGAAATCCCTTGTGTGAGTGATGATTACTCTCAAGGGTGGAGTTTGTGTAAAAGGTTTAAGAGAAGCCTTAGAGTAAAATCTCTTGATTGTAAAAATTGTTGAATCTAGTGGAACCTTCAAGTGCGCTTGAAGAGAGAGTGGACGCAGGCAATCGATTTGGCCGAACCACTATAAATTCGGTGTTGTATCTCTCTTCCCTTATTTTTTAAATCATGCAATTCTATTTTAAGGTTGTTTATAATTATTGATAAAAGCTTGGAAGTATAAAATTGACGAAATTTATAATTCCGAATTATTTTTTAATAACCCAATTCACCCCCCTCTTGGGTATAGTATTACTTGTTATTCCTTGTAGGTAATTTCAAGGACTTCCAACAATAAGGACTTTGCTGTAAATTACCAGGACTTTGCTTTAAATTTTAGTTCAACAATAAGGACTTTGCAGTAAATTACCAGCAAAAAAAAGCAAAACAAAAAAATGAAAAGAAAAGAAAGAAAGAGAATGACAAGTGATCTTACATGAGCTGCATGCCAGAAATGAATTCTGAATGTAACTTTAACAAGCTTTTCTGAAGTCTTAGCCTTTTTAACCAATGTATAAAATCGGATAATTCTTAGCACATGCTGCACAAGAAAGAAGATCATTGCAAAGAAAAACTTCCTGCCTCTCATTCTTTGAGTAGCAGCTAGAATCACCAGCACCTGAACAAATTGGAGTCCATAATTAACAATATTAATCATCACAGTGTTTCATAGAAATAAGGGAATCAATGGTACAAAATTTGCACTGTGCAGACAATTAGAGCATGGTTAGCTTTCAATTTTTTTTAATCTTTTCTATTTTATCCCCGATGTGGTAATTAAAACTCTCCAATGAACAATAAATTTTTCTAAGAAAAAAATAGTAAAATACACCACAAAAAGATTTAAACAGAAACCGCATTTTTTTTAAAGATTAGTTTTAAAACATGAGAAAATAGTGATAAATTCATTAAAACAGCACTAGGCTTTGATCATTTTCTCTATTTCATAGCTGCTATGACTTTTACCCATCACAAGACCAAATTAATGGATCCTAAAACGTCTTTCGTAAATCGAGTTGGTTTGTGCATCCGAGTTCAAATCTTGAAGGAGGGAAAAAGATTAAAAATATATTTGGATTGTTTTACCCCACTAAAAAAAAAAAAAAAGCTGAAAGAGAATCTGACGTACCTGTGGAAGTGGAAGAACAATGGAAAGATCAATCAGGAAGATGTGCATGCACAAAGGAGACACCCTAGAATCTTGTTTGAATTCATGCATCATTTCTGAAACACTATATAATAAAAAATTGAAATCCATTGCTGAACGTAAAACAATAGCCAGATATTCCAAGGAACTGTCAAATTTGAAGCACTTTTTGTCATCGTTGATTACAGGGGTGTACAAGAAAAGTGGATCCGTGAACATCGAATACGTACAACAAATAAAAAAAAGCGCATTCCTCTGTGAAGTGCTCCGTGTTAAAATAGATTTAAACCCAGAAGCAAATTCTTTTGCCCCATTACTCAAACTTTTGGTCCTGGTGCCAATATTAATTTTCATCCTTAACGTACCTTCCTCTAATGTTGAGTGTCGAAACCTGATCACAGGGGAAAAAAAGGAAGAAGAAAAGTTTTAAATCAGCTCATTTGAATGGAACATGAAGAGTTGATTTTTTGTAGTCAATTAGAAATTTCTAATAAAAATATATTTAATTAATAAATGATTGTCATATTTAGTATGAATGGAAGATTTTTTTTTAATTTTTTTTTTTAAAGAAAAAACTTCCGGAAACGGGAGCACTGACTTGACTGAGAAGATGGTCCTGCACCAGTTGTTCCACTGATGTAACAGAAAACGAAAAGGAAAGTGATATTTTTATAAAAGAGATAAAAGATGATAAAATTAATCAAAAGTATTCATATTTTGTGATAAGATATTCATAAGTTTTAAATTACCGAAATTTTGTAATTAAATTTTATCACATTTTTATCTATTTTTTTATACAAATATCAATACTAAGTCTAAAATGACTAACGATATTGTTTTTGTTTGGTTTAAAATATCTGAACTATATATATATATGTAATAATTAATAAATAATAAATTTTAATATGTAATAGTGTTACTGTTACAAATACATACTTACTTAATATGGGACAAATAAATCACAATATTCCATCACACTCTATAATTTCGGCCAACGCCTACACAGAATGTTGTTATATTGGTGTCACCTTTTACGCTGTAAGATTATAACTGGGAGACATAATATTGATTTTGCTATTATTTATTACAAATTCATATGTAGAACTCAATCTTTAAAAATGGGATTTCAAAGAGAGGATGTCCAATGATTAATAAATCATGGGCTAATCTCATACTTAATCACAAATAAATCATAATAATTATAAAAGTAATTTTGTTTACTAAGGTTATATTGGGTATTAACATCAACAATCACTTTCCTTGTGTTCACAATTATTGTTTGTGTTGCCACCACAAATTCGATAAAATATCTTATATCTTCTGTTTTATAAAGTTGAGAGACTTGATGGTAGGGGCCGAGGGCCCCTCAGACTAAAATGAAGAGGGATTAGTGATAGGGTATTCTGTTTTATAAAGTTGAAAAAGTTAATTAAATCCCGATCGTTCATTTTAGCAAATACCACATGTAAACTGATCTCAAGAATCCCAATTTACTTCCATAAACTACTCAGAACCAATTTAGCATCATATTATTGATTGTTGTAGTGATGAGTAGGGGTGTCCATAGGATCGGATCAACCTGCGACTGATCCGACGTGACCTGATCTGACTCGTGCCGTTTTTAAGAAAAAATACACCTGATCCGAAATTTTCGGGTTGGGCATCGGGTTTAATACTAAAACCTGGCCCGACCCTATAATATTTTTATTATTTTTCTAAAAATTTTATTATATTTTTAAAATTTTTACTATTATTTCATTTGTTTATTATTTTTGTTGTATTAAAACTTTATATATATGATAATTTTCGGCACATAAAATAACTAATATTTATATTTCAAAATAATTAATTTATTAAAAAAAATTTGTCCGACCAGACAACCCGATCTGACCCGCACCTGATTGGGTTTCACCTCCGCGTGACCCGACCCACGACCCGATCTCCACGTGACCCGACCCGATCGGGTTTCACAAAATTTAAAAAAACTCAACTCGTGAACACCCCTCGTGATGAGATATAGAATTAGTATGCATGCCAGTTGCTGGGAAAATCAAGTATTTGATGAAATGACATGTACAGACGAAGAGGGTTATAGGACCTTCTATCAGAACCAATCCCCAAGACTTCCTGTCAAAATCAATCTCCAGGATCTATCGTTAGAGTCTGGCAACAGAGCTTGTCATCAGAGTCTGGTAACATAACCCATCACTAGGGTCTGAAGTCAGGACCTCCATTAGAGTTTGAAATCAAGGCTCACTAGTGGGAAATCCATATCAGGCTTGACTCCCTCGAAGGCAAGCACAAGTCATGCAAGGAATATGCCCGAAATATCAGCTCTTTGATGACATGAATCTTCTAAACAATGAATCAGATAACCAATTAATTACTTTATGTTTTTTTAAGTTGAAAAATCACCCAGAACAAGGAAATTTCGAGATTCTAGGGAGTGAGCCAGTTAGTAGGAAACGTGAATAGAATATAACCGTTGTCAATTTATTTTCATTGTAACAAAGTATTATAAATAGTACTATAATCCCTAGAACAAAGGATCGACCTTTTGATAATCAAGTAATAATATAGCAATTCTTACCGATTTCATATTTTTTTTTTTTATTCTATTGTTTGTAGAGTTTACTACATAAACAATTGGCTTCATATGTGGGAAAAATTGAGATGAAAAGCTGTGTTATAATTTTTCGTAACTATTGAAACCAAGAAAGATTGATCAATTAAATAAGTAAGAATGACCCCAAGAAATAAAGAGCTAAAATCTCTGTGTCCGCCGCTCACCAGAAGGAGGAAGTATCTAACCATCTGATGCCCATGATTAACATCTCGGTGATAAAGAACGAGGTGATAAAACAGATGGAGGACCAAGTGCAAGCCGTGAAAAAATAATTCTAAGAACAAAAGAAGATCATGCAACAAGAGAATTAAGCACTTAAAGCCCAGGTCCAGCGAGTTGGCCCTTGCAAAGAAAATGGGAAAGAGAAGGAAGGAGCCGCCGGTGACAACCTCAGTGAGGTGAGGCTGCCAAATGAGAACCACGATGAAAGACCCGGGGAATGAACCATATCAGGATTTCAATGCAGAAGGTTCCAGAAATTTGGGCCGTACATGGAGAGAGGTGGAACATAAGGAGAATGACAAAGACCCGGATGTTAGCTCTAACAAGAAAGATATCCTTTGAAATAATGACTGTGTCGATGAAAAATTGATGGTAATATAACCGCTGTCAATTTATTTTCCATGTGATAAAGTATTATAAATAGTAAGAGGATCTCTAGAACAAGAGATCAACCTTTTGATAATCAAACAATAAGAAAGCAACTCTTACCGATTTCTAAATTTTTAATTTTTTTATTTCATTATTTGTATAGTTTACTGCATAAACAATCAGCGCCATCTGTGGGAAAATTTAAGACGGAAAGCTTTATTTATAGTTTTCCACAATTACTGAACCCAAGAAAGTTCGCTCAATTAAATAAGTAAGAATGACCCCAAGAAATAAAGAGTTTAGAATCTTTGTGTCCGCCGCTCACCAGGAGGAGGAAGTATCCAACCATCTGATGCCCATGATAGACATATCGGCGATAAGGAACGAGATGATGAAGCAGATGGAAGACCAGGTGCAGGCCGTTAAAAAATAGTTCTAAGAACAAATGAAGATCATGCAACAAGATAATTGATAAGTGCGGTTTATACCCACTTATTCCTGCATTCTTAACTTATTATTTTGTTAGATTCCATGTCATTTAATGTATTTTACAGTTTCTTTTATGTTTGATTGGTAGGAAGCATTGGAACATGAATCTTGAGGCAAATGAACTTGTTTTGGGACCTTACGAATGCATCGGAAGCACACGGGACAGCAAAATACGCAGAAATCACTATCCTAAAATTTTGACCTACCGTCGCGACACCTATTGTAGCGTCGTGACGCCCAGACAACATCTCCATACATATTTCCAGAGAGCGAGGGGCCATGACGCCACTTTCGGCATTGCGACGCTACAACGGACTTCCTGAAACATCAGAATTCAGTATTCTACAGGCATAAGGACTCCCAAACTTCCCCATAAATATAGAAGCACGTCCAAAACTCTAAATGAGGAGAAAAAGTACACAAACAAAGAGTTTTAAACATATATTTTAGAGAGATCCAAGGAATGAGGATTGAAGAGCAATAAGAGGAGAAGAATACGGTGACGTCTGAAGTCGAAGAGATTCAATTCGTGTTTAATCTTCTAGTTTCTTTCTTTAAACTCTAATGATTTCCATTATGTTTTTGACCATGCTATCATTGTTTTTATCTTTAGTCATAAACTAACTCTATTATTCTAGAGAATGATGTGGCATATGCTTGAACCTATGTGTTGTTTGCCAATTTCATTATTATAAAGTTTTGATTCAGTTTATTTATATTCTCTTGTGTTTAATGCTTCTAGTTTGCTTGCCACAAATTAAGATGATGCATGTTTCGAATCCGACACTCGGGAGAAAGGATTTTGAATAGGATCTAGAGAATATAACCTATGAGATTTGTAGAGCTCGAGAGAATCTATAATCCATTTGAAGTCCTTAACAGAGAATCATAGAGCATAATGAATTATTAATTACTAGTTTTTTTATAGGGATATCGAAGTCTAAAATTGATAATATTTTCACTCGGTACTCGGGAGAGAGAGTTATAATAACTTATGATTCTTGGCTTATAAACTTAGAAACTGAATAATGGTTGATTGGCATAACAAATACATAGGCGATAGTTAGGTGAAATCAGACTCTAGAATCTCTCTTATCTTGGTTTTGTTAGGGTTGGTGCTCGGAGTGCCAATCCAGATCGTATTTATGTCTGATTCATGAATATAAACAATTCCTTTTTCCATAATATTTCTTATTTAATGGTAGCACCTCTTGTCTTTTATATATATATTCGATCTAATTACGATTAAATACTAATTATGATTAGATTGAAACTAATTCGATTTAGTGATACATGTATGTGAGACAAAGATCATAGGATTTACAATGTAATGCGCAGTTACAACATAGTTTATAATTGACATTGGGAAGCGTCACTATAAGTTGTATATCCTTAAATAAAGTTCCTGGTCAAGATTTACTAACACGCGTCGGTTAGTAAAATCCGCTGAGACCAGTATATGTCATATATCGTGACTTGGTCCGATGGTTTATCCTAATGAACCATGAGTCTCAAGAGACTCGTATAGACATGTAGGTGTTTATTTGATAAACATTGAACGACTCACTGAAGATTTCCAAATAGATGGTACACCAACGTCAATAGGAATCTTCTCGAGTTGAGCTAGCATAGTGGTCATTCGACTTGAGATACCATAGTAGATATATGAGTTATCCTCCACACTTTGATGGCAGTCATGTCACCGATCTATTTAGATCAGACATCCATCTGTTCGTTGGGTATGGACTGATGCTTATGATATCTTGTGCATATCAAGATAGAATCTGTCAGACCTGTGTACGGGGTATAGGTTTCCTACACGTGTTTACGATCTAGTAAATCCATGGTCGTGGTATAAATTCGGAATCAAGTTTCGAGTCTTATTTAGAGATCATAAATTTAAAATTCGACTATATTATACCATAAGGATTTGACGTTTTTATCTATATCCAGGTATAATATGGATAGCCCGTGACAGATGGATTATACGTATACAATGGTCTCGACTTGTATAGTTTAGCGAGATTACCCATGGTCATTATAATTTATGAGTTGATGAATTATGGAAAAAAAATTGGATTTCGTGACGGATAAATCTAAACTTAGAGAGTCCCACAATATGAAGTGTACTCAATGAGCACTTGGACAACGTGTTATGAATAATACAAATTAATCATAATACTTCATCGGATTAAATGAGTTAATTCGAATCGTTTAATTGGTTAAACGAAAACAAATGCTTTAGGGGATTTTGGTAAATCAATAATTAATGTGTATTTGTATTTGATACAAAATTTGATTTGATACATATTAATCAATTATCAACTGAGACTTTGACCCAATCCATTAATATATGTATTTTTTATTTAATGTGAATAAAAATAAAAATATAATAATTATTATATTAATTAATTATTTAGATATTTAAATGTTAAATATTTGAATAATTAAATGATACTCTTTTTCATAATTGTTATGAAAAATATTTAATTATTATTGGTTACATGTGGCATGTTTTAATTAAGCTTAAGGTGTGAAAATTTGATTTGCTAATGTAAAACTTGATTTTATTTAATTGAATTAAATTGGGAAATTGACCAAATTACCCTCCATAAGTCGGAAATTGCAATTATTTAAAGAGAAATTTTTTTTCTTTTCTTCTTCTTGCCTTACATTGGCCGAAATTTCATCTTCCAAAACCTCTCCAAATATGCTTGATGATTCAAGAAGGAAAAGTCAAGAAAGTCAAGAAAATAGCTTAAGGAATTAAGAGAATTAAAGGTAATTCTTTATATCCCTAAGATTAAAAGGTATGTTTCTTATTCTTAAGCATCTAGAGAGATTCTAGGGTTTCTTTTTTCTATGAATTTGGGTGTTTTTGATTTGGAAGATGGAATAGAAAGCTTGGTGCATGTGTGAATTAGAATTGAATGATATTATTGTAATATTTGTTCAATTTGATCATTTGATGATATGTTGCCATTCTAGAGTATTATGATCACTCTTGTAATGCCTATAATTGTTCTTGGGTGCTTCATTGGTGGTGGCTTGGATTGGTGTTGTGATTAATGTTATGAAAATTGGATTAAAGCATGAAATATTGATATTTTTTGAGATCTAGAAAAATGGGTTTATGGTGATGAAAATTATGTCATATAAATGTATTGGATGTATTTTGGGTATTGGAACAATTTTCGGAAACTGTTTCGGAGTTGAAATATGTGAAAACGGTGAAAAACGGCATTACCAGGTGACTTTTGAGCCAATCGGGACACGGCTACCCAAATAGTGAATTGGTCACTTTTCGGGCAGCCCATGAACTGCCCTAGTACTTTCGTGTCTGACCTAGGCAGCCCTCATGTGCATTGGGTGGTCGATTCGGTCAAAAATATATTTTATGTCATTTTACGGAAAAACGACTTTGTAAAAGTTTCGCGATGTTTCTTAACTATTTATGTCGTTATTTGATATCGAATAAATATGTTTAGGTGAAATATGAATGAATGATGCATATTGGATATTGAATAGTTCATTCGGTAATTTAGAAAGTGTTAAAATTACGATTTCACCCGAACCGCGAGCTTCTGCTTCGCCCGCGCCAAAACCCCAACAAAAATGCTATCAGAGTAGGTCTGATCCTTCATCCATTACATTTTTCATGCTTGATATATGATATATAATTCAATTTTGATGTTTGCACATGCATGTAATTTAGATGGTTCTTGATTTTAGTTCTACGCTAACGGAAAACGTAACAGAAATTTAATGGTTAAGTTAAGTTATGTTTTCCAAGGTATAATTGAACAGGTTAGAAATTGATCTAGATTAATTTTTACATTTGATGTAGAGCAAAGTTTTCTTAAGGAATATCCCCGCTTAAATAAAGCAGTAGAGTGATATGTATTGGATGCAAGTTTCTTGGTCCGTCTTGTCAATACGATTTATGGGTATCTTTCTATGGATGCATCCGAGAAAGTGCCAAAGCAGTCAGGGTGTAGTTGATATAATTTTATCGATGCCGGATGTATATTTGATACTACACAAATTCAACTGAAAGTGGAAATTTTGAATGTGCCAAAACTGTCAAGACTACATTGGTAGCTTGAGTTTGTCATTGGCAAGTGAAGCCTTGATACGCCTCCTTGTGAACGTGCCAAAGATGTTATAACGAGAAACAGTCAGGACTAAAATTAGGAGTCGCAGTGAGTGTGATTGACAATGAGTTGTCTACCTAATGAATATATGTAGGCGAGATCGTGTCAAAACTATGAGTCGAAATATATTCATGGGGTTCACTTCTCACTATGGAATTCGATTTAATTATTGAATTCCCATTTTCTGTTAGGGATTACGGTATTGCATAAAGTAGTGGGAGACATTGTTAGGTTAAAAATATATAACTAAGGCTGTGCGTAATATTATGAAAATTGTTGCTTTTGTTTCCTTTATTCTATATTATTATTAAACTTCTAATCCACTGAATGCATATTATTTGAATAAATTTTCTGACTTCACTTATAATTGCGTATTTCTAGAATAGGTTCTAGAATGTTAGTAGACTTGGATATTGTTAGATTAGTCAAAACCATCAGGGACTATTGTTTCAATTTTCTTGAAAATCAAGATGGTTAGTGACTTAGTTACTAAGTCACGATAAGTAATCTAAATAGATATCCATTTTAGGATATAATAGTTTAGAGAGAATAGTTTCTTTTGTAGTAAGAATTGACCTAAATTAGTTCATGCCTCGAGATTCTTGACTAGCATTAAGAAAACTCCATTAAGTATTTGTTTATCTTAAAATGACGTTTCTTGGCTTTAGTGACGTTTAGAAGTCATGTGTTTGACATAATTTGCTAATAAATTATTTGCAATTGTTGTGAATAATTAAAGGCAAATCATAAAGCTAAAGAAGAGAGATGTGTATAATTGTGTATAGACAATATTGATTCTCACAATACGACAATTGTAGGCATTGTATATCAAATCTCTCGTCTAATTATTTAAAATATTATTTAATGATTATTTTGATATTTGATGTCAGAACTCGTGACTATTGGATAGTTACTTGTTCTTTATAAATATTTATTTCATATTTTAATATGACTAGTAGTGTCATTAACGAAGAGATAAATATTAAGAAAAATATCCGGTTAACTAAATAACTTAGAACATTACTTTATGAGATTTTATCACATAAGCATTATATGCTTATTCCATATGGTAAAGGTGTTAGTGTCGTACACATGCCCAAGGTCTCTAAACAAGATTTGTGTGTGAATTATCAAGTGAAGTTCGCGGAATAACTTACATTGATCGGATGAGAATTTTCAAAAAATCTCCAAGAATGTAGAAGCTCCAAGCTTTGTAGAGTGTTTCCAACACTTGGGTGAGTTTCCCTAACACCTCATTCAACTTATTTAAATGCTAGCTTGTAGAATTTTTGCAACAAAAATTCCAATGGAGAGAGCAAGATAATCGGCCAAGAGAGGAGGAGAGGAGATGGATGAATAGTCACTTTGACATTAGGTTGTTGTGTGTTTTAAATGATCCAATCACTATTGCCAACTACTCACATCACATGTCAAAATATTGATGTAAGTAAAGTGGGTCCCACCACTTTAAATTTAAAATTTAGTTGGCTTACACTACAAACTTTGGACTCTGGTTCGTTTAATCTGATTAAACGAATTTTCTGTAGCGACGTAATTAAATCCAATTTAATTAAATAATAATGCCCAACAAAATTATTACGAAAGTCGCTTACAAATTAATTCCAAATTAATTCATTTACCCGAATTAAAATCCAATTTTAATTCCACATTAAAATCCAATTTCAATTAATATATTCAATATTTTATTTAATCGATTAATTATAAATTAATCGCGTTCTCTCTTTTTAGACGAATTTAATCCCAGATAAATTTTTACCTCAATTAATCCCAAATTAATTTTCTCTCTCATAATTAATCATAGATTAATTCTTTTAGAGTCAAATATCATTGGTGAATCTTTGGGAAGCGACCCAAGAAATCCCTGGATATGTTGACGATAAATATGGTCATCTGACTATTCGAACACGTGCGTACCATGTACCACGTTCTCACCGATTTACAATACATGGTTGGCTTCTAGCAAAACACCGTGCCTACCCAATTCTCTAAAAATATTCAACGAAGAATATATAATCTGTATCTGGCGTAGTATACAATGTATTGCGTAATACGATCCAGTATTGAATGTCACATGTTAGGCCTAGGGCTGTAATTGTGTCTGCCCCATACGAAGCATATATCGGATCACTAGCAACTAATCTCTGTAATCGGATAATCATGACCTCGTCATACTATCCCGATAGCTGCAGCATTTAAGAGTACTATTTTCGTATCCTCCGTAATCATCATATCCATATGACTGAAGTGATAATCCCATCTTGACATCACACCCAATACACTACGATTCTCAGTAAACCCAGAAGATGCGTACACAGAACTTGTTAAAGCTCTGGATGACCAAAATCAAAGTATGTTGATTGTCGCAAGTATTAGCGATGCAAGTCTCAGGTTAAAGACCACATACACCTATCCTGATTCGGATTCCCATACAAACATATTCATAATACCAATGGGAATCCGAGGGGTTTATCCAGAGCGAAGCTGTTCCCGATCTAACGGCAAATAGAACTGATGAGTGGTATTTATATCACTTTTCCCATTCATTTAACCTAATATTTTGTATAGTTTCTCGAGTTTTATGAACGTTTTGATGTGTTTTTGTTTATTTTGCAGATAAAAATAATATTAGGACTTAATGGAATCAACTCGGGGCTAAAACGACGAAATTCGGAGAAAAAAATGTCAAAAACGAAATTTTACTATACGCGTCACGAAGTGTAGTCAAAATTTCCAGTTTTGCGCAATTTTCGTATTTTGGCCATAAATTTTTCGTCCGATGTCCGATTGAGCTGATTCAAGTTGCAGATTAAAGAAGACTCGAACATCTACAACTTTGAAAGTCAAAATAATTTCGAATTCTGAATTTTTCATGGCCGAAATTGATGAAAAATACAGTACATTTTGTGTATCTACTATAGTCATTTACAAAATATAAAATAAAATTAATAAAAATAAAAAAATAAAAATTGTCAAACTTCCACCAAACATGCTTGCATGTTTGGTGCCATGTTTGATGTCATGTTTGGTGCCATGTTTGGTGCCATGTTGATGCCATGTCTTGTGGCATGTTTGGTGGAGTGTTTGGTGGAGCAATTCGTGGTGCAATCGGTGGAGAAATTGGTGGAAGCCTTTAGGTTTTTCTATAAATACCAAGCCATTTCATTTCTAATTATCATGCTTTCCTTAGGTTTTTGTAAGGAATTTAAGGATTGCATCTTGTTTGTATTTATTTTAAGTATTTAATTTATGCATTTTTATTTCTAGCAGTAGCAGTAGTTCTCTTCTTCTACTCCTTTCTTTTTATGTGCAGTAGTTAAATTTCCGTTGGGGAAAGGGTGAAGCTTTTATAATTTTAATTTAGATTAATCTCCCTTAATTATAGTATAAAATTTATTATTCACATTAAAATGAATTACCGCCTTAATGGCTGGTTTTATTTATTTGGCATAAAGTGGCACCGCCTATATGGCCGGTTTTTAGGTGACAAATAATTACCGCCTATATGGCTGGTTTATGTTCGAATATTATTACCGCCTTTATGGCAGGTTGGACTTCATTTAAATCTGACTTAAGAAGGAATACCACCTATATGGTCGGTTGGCTAATCACCGTTAAATTATATATTATACTAAGGGAGATTTCTAGCTATAAATGGTAAAAGTGGATCCCCTAACCCCAGCATTTTATTTTTAGGGAAGTGATGACACACAATACACACACTTAATAATTGATTTTCTTCTTATGGGTAGTTCTTTAGTTTGTTTATTAAGTCTTAGTCTTAATGCTTCATGTTGCCTGATCACCAATATGATTGATGTGGTAAATCTAAAATGAACTAGACATAGGGATTTTAGGTTTCAGCCTTAGACTTATAACTCACGATCTTCCTTGAGGATAGATAACCCTTTAATAGATTTCCTTACAGGATAGGCATATACCTGTCGGGCGTGGGTAGCCATAATTGGAACTTGGTCTTAATGAATCCAGGTAATGTGGTTGACATAGGAATATGGTTCAATTGGGTTATACTGGGTATTTGCGTCTGACCATCGGAAGAGGCTTTTGCATATTTTCGTGTTCCAGGTTAGCAAACTGAATTAATACACATAAGTGAGGGAATCGATTCATCTTTTTAACAGTATTGTGTGGAGTCACGACCCTAGATCTTTTGAGTCTTTTCTTTATTTTCCTTAGTATTTTCTTTTGAGTCTTTTGTAATTTTCTTTTGTATTTTCTTTTGTTTATTTTATTTTAATTAAGCAATTCTACATTCAACCAACCAAAGCAATCAATTCCCTTCTCCCTATAATTAGATACTTGTAAATAAATAGATTCAATAATTAATAACAACAGTAGGAATTAAGTCCTCGTGGGATCGATATTTTTATACTACTTGAACGATACGTGCGCTTGCGTTATACGCGTGTGATTACGCCGGTCAAGTTTTTGGCGCCGTTGCCGGGGACTTATTTTTCTTGAGTTATTAATTTTGAAGCTATCTTACTTGTATCTAATTTTCTTTATTTTTATCTTTAATTTTTATTTTTTTTCTCTTATTTTCAGGTGGTTGAAAAATGGAACACTATTGGGAGATTGAGAGATTACGAGCCTTACAAGAAGATACACCCCAATTCTGGGAGCAACGGTCCGATTTTCTGAGGCCTGTTGTACAGCCCAATAATTATCACTGGATGCCAGAACCAAGCAATACTACATTTGCTCATCAGAACGTAACATGGAGATGTGAGATATGTGATCGTAACCACCCGACCAATCATTGCGAATATAACTACCATCCAGGGTGGCAGAGCTATCAAAATCATTCATGGTATGAAGAACCTTCACATTTCACAGAACCACATTTTCCATCTTATCCACCACCCACCTACGATCTTCATCAAGAACCAGAACGATATTCACCAGAGGAAAAACAGATGATAAGAGAAATGGTGGATATGCTCAAGAAAAGCAATGAAAAGTGGGAGGCAATGATTCAGGATCATGAGGCAAGTATTCAGAGAATGATTGATCAAACGAGACAATTAACAGAAAACCAGAGCTATATACCTCAAGAACCATTTTCAGATGACACTGATAAAGCCTTTGAGTACCAACCAGATCACGATGACACATTAGAAGAGGAGGAGGCTGAGCAGTATCAACAACCAGAGGTATCAGTTCAGGAACCCGAACCGGCAAAGTCTCAATTTGATTTTTATTATTCGGATTCTGACGAGGATGAAGCTGAATTCTTTATACCAACTGCACCAACAACGGAGGATCAACCTTTCAATCCTCAAAATGAAGATCTTGGAGATTTCTTTGCACAGATGTTTGATGAAGATCTACCTGAACCATCCATGCCAGCCAAACCAGAGGATGAAGACCTAATGCCAGACACATCTTTTCATCCTCAGGTTGATAATTATGGAGCATGCATTTCACAGATGACAGATGAAGAGCTGAATGCAAAAATTTTTAAATACATCTGTGAAGAAAATGTGGAACAAAAAGTTGAGCAAGAAACGGAGCAAATGTCTGACCTTATCAAAGATCCAGTGAATTCAGGCGAAACATCACTGTTTTGGGGAGTACATATCAAAGACATCACCCAGAAGCTTGACAGAATGGAACTTCCATTCCAAGTCAAGCATCATACGAGACCTCATAATTTTCTTTCTTTCTTTTCAGGAACCACTGGAGCAACAAAGGTGGCACAAGCACTGAATGAGACAAAATATTTTTTGCCCCTTTACCGTTGGAAAAGACCTTTCAAAAGTAACGCTCATGGGATTGTCTTTAATCGGACATCCAAAATGACGCTGAAACCTCCTTGACAAAAAGATTTCAGTCACGTCTGGCTGAAGACGTAAAATTTAGCGCTAGCAGGGAGGCAACCCATGCAATTTTATTATAATTTATGTTTTCATCTTTTGTGTATACATGTTGTAGAACTTTTTAACTTTGTGTGTTAGTATTTCAGGTAAAAGCACAAAAGGAGCATTTTTAAGACAGAAGGAATGGTGTTTGGAGATCGCAAAGATGAGAGCCAATTCATGAACGATGGCTGAGTAAGGAATGAATTCTTGAGACGCATCCTCATGAATTTATACTAGCGAAAGGCGTATTGAGTACACAATTCCGTTGCCTTAATTATTGCTTTGATTTGCTTTTCTTTTGTTTTTATCTTTATTTTCATAGACAAGATCCAGACTTTTTGACCTTTCACGATTTCTTGTTTAGCTAACAATCGTCCTTTGGAAGATACTAGTGCTATTATTACTCACCCTTTTCAGGTACTATAAATTCAACTCATCATTGCATTTATGAGGGCATCCAGATTTGAAGAAAAAAAAGAAATACATAAAAATGGAAGCTACTTCAAGGAGACGAGTTAAAAACATTTGCTTATTTTGCGGTACTAATGTTGGTACCAAGCCACAATACATTGAGGCAGCACAAGAATTGGGTCGATCCATTGCTGAACGGAATATGCACTTATTATATGGCGGAGGTAATCTTGGACTAATGGGGATCGTTTCAAAAGCTGTACAGGAAGGAGGCAGTCCAGTTTTGGTAGTCATCCCAAAACCCTTGGCAGAAGCAAATATGATAGGTCCATCAAACGGAGAGGAACTGATCGTGCCAGGAATGTCAGAGCGACTGGTGGAAATGATTAACCGTGCAGATGCTTTTATTGCTCTACCAGGAGGGCTTGGGACGTTTGAGGAAATGTTTACAATAGCATCATGGGCGCACTTAAATATTCATCGGAAGCCCATTGGGTTACTTAACATTGAGCATTTCTTCGATTTTCTGTTTGTATTTCTTGCGGAAGCCAAAAGACATGAGTCGTTACCAAATCAGTGCATGATATCTTCCTGACTGCGACAAAGGCAGAAGAATTGATTGACCAAATCATAGCCTTTGAACCAAAACTGGACCCCATTCTCTCCAAGTTGGACTGGACAGACAACGATCGTGGTAAGAAGCGTAAACTGGATATAGATCTTAATCGGTAGATTTTCTGATTTTCAGCTAACCAGGTACGATATTCTAAACTCTTCTTCTACTGTTTAAGACATTGGGGATAATGTCTCATTTAGGTTTGGGGGAGGAATTTAGTTGATTAGTATCTTGTTTTTAGTTTATGTGTTGTTTTTATTTTTAGTCCAAAATTTTTCGAAAAATACAAAAAAATTGAAAAATTTTCAAAAATTACAAAAATATTTTATGTTTTTGTGTTTTTAATTTGATTAGTTTGGTGAAATTGGGTAGAAACATTTTTCAAACCTATTTTCGAAATGAGTTAATTTTTTGTTTATTTCATTTTAAATTATTTAATTTGTAGATTCTCCATAAAATGGACTAAAATAGATCTTCATATGCTCAGTTGGCAAGTATTATCAATATGCATAGTAACATACGGACTTGAGGCGTATTTGAAAAGTTTGTAATATTCTGTGCTCTAGTTTAATTGGAGGAAGCATCTATAAATAGCAATGGAGTAAAAAAAAATTATGTTGTACAAAAATAAAGTATCTAAGATCCGGGTTATTAAGTCTGTAAGGGTGTTTTAACACCTAGTGCCCTAAAACCAACTGGTTTGGGAGTCACTGGCCCAAAGCTCGTTACATGGATCGAAGATGCTGCAAAATATATTATATCTGAAGTCTGGGTAATTAAGTCCGTAGGGGTGTCTTAACACCTGGTGCCCTAAAGCCAACTGGTTTGGGAGCCACCGACCCAACACTCGCTACATAGACGGAAGGTATTGTATATAAATAAAAAGTTAAAATCAGAAAATCAAAGAAAAAAATCCGAAAAATTATTCCATTACTACAAAAAGGTGTGAAATCTGATAGAACTTTAGGACAAAAGTATTACTCTCTTATCAACTACACTTGTGACAGTTGTGGGCAAAAATGAATTGATTAATATTTTGTTAGCTGTGTATATGGAGAATGGTAATTATAATCGGAGAATTTACTTATTCGGTAATTTAGAGAGAAACAAAACAACTAGTAACTTGGAGTAGAAGTTTCACCTGACTAGTCACTCACTTCTCTTTTCTCTTGTCTTTTTACTTTTGTGTGCATTAGTTTTTACTAACTTTTTACTTTTGTAAAAATGTTTGTGGGTATCGTTGCCGTAAGCCCTCACGAGACTATAACTCGTCCACTAGGGACACCTAGGGGTTTAAAGGCTTGTTGCATACGCTAAATGCAACCGTGATCCCTACGAAAGTGGCTTAGCTTAATTTTATTTTTATGTTATTTTATTTTCTGTTTTGCTCGAGGACTAGCAAAATGTTAGGTTTAGGGGTGTGATGAGTGGTATTTATATCACTTTTTCCCACTCATTTAACCTAATATTTTGTATAGTTTCTCGAGTTTTATGAACGTTTTGATGTGTTTTTGTTTATTTTTCAGATAAAAATAATATTAGGACTTAATGGAATCAACTTGGGGCTAAAACGACGAAATTCGGAGAAAAAAATGTCAAAAACGAAATTTTACTATACGCGTCACGAAGTGTAGTCAAAATTTCCAATTTTGCGCAATTTTCGTATTTTGGCCATAAATTTTTCGTCCGATGTCCGATTGAGCTGATTCAAGTTGCAGATTAAATAAGACTCGAAGATCTACAACTTTGAAAGTCAAAATAATTTCGAATTCTGAAGTTTTCATGGCCGAAATTGATGAACAATACAGTACATTTTGTGTATCTACTATAGTCATTTACAAAATATAAAATAAAATTAATAAAAATAAAAAAATAAAAATTGTCAAACTTCCACCAAACATGCTTGCATGTTTGGTGCCATGTTTGATGTCATGTTTGGTGCCATGTTTGGTGCCATGTTTGATGCCATGTCTTGTGGCATGTTTGGTGGAGTGTTTGGTGGAGCAATTCGTGGTGCAATCGGTGGAGAAATTGGTGGAAGCCTTTAGGTTTTTCTATAAATACCAAGCCATTTCATTTCTAATTATCATGCTTTCCTTAGGTTTTTGTAAGGAATTTAAGGATTGCATCTTGTTTGTATTTATTTTAAGTATTTAATTTATGCATTTTTATTTTCAGTAGCAGTAGTTCTCTTCTTCTACTCCTTTCTTTTTATGTGCAGTAGTTAAATTTCCGTTGGGGAAAGGGTGAAGCTTTTATAATTTTAATTTAGATTAATCTCCCTTAATTATAGTATAAAATTTATTATTCACATTAAAATGAATTACCGCCTTAATGGCTGGTTTTATTTATTTGGCATAAAGTGGCACCGCCTATATGGCCGGTTTTTAGGTGACAAATAATTACCGCCTATATGGCTGGTTTATGTTCGAATATTATTACCGCCTTTATGGCAGGTTGGACTTCATTTAAATCTGACTTAAGAAGGAATACCACCTATATGGTCGGTTGGCTAATCACCGTTAAATTATATATTATACTAAGGGAGATTTCTAAGCTATAAATGGTAAAAGTGGATCCCCTAACCCCAGCATTTTATTTTTAGGGAAGTGATGACACACAATACACACACTTAATAATTGATTTTCTTCTTATGGGTAGTTCTTTAGTTTGTTTATTAAGTCTTAGTCTTAATGCTTCATGTTGCCTGATCACCAATATGATTGATGTGGTAAATCTAAAATGAACTAGACATAGGGATTTTAGGTTTCAGCCTTAGACTTAATAACTCACGATCTTCCTTGAGGATAGATAACCCTTTAATAGATTTCCTTACAGGATAGGCATATACCTGTCGGGCGTGGGTAGCCATAATTGGAACTTGGTCTTAATGAATCCAGGTAATGTGGTTGACATAGGAATATGGTTCAATTGGGTTATACTGGGTATTTGCGTCTGACCATCGGAAGAGGCTTTTGCATATTTTCGTGTTCCAGGTTAGCAAACTGAATTAATACACATAAGTGAGGGAATCGATTCATCTTTTTAACAGTATTGTGTGGAGTCACGACCCTAGATCTTTTGAGTCTTTTCTTTATTTTCCTTAGTATTTTCTTTTGAGTCTTTTGTAATTTTCTTTTGTATTTTCTTTTGTTTATTTTATTTTAATTAAGCAATTCTACATTCAACCAACCAAAGCAATCAATTCCCTTCTCCCTATAATTAGATACTTGTAAATAAATAGATTCAATAATTAATAACAACAGTAGGAATTAAGTCCTCGTGGGATCGATATTTTTATACTACTTGAACGATACGTGCGCTTGCGTTATACGCGTGTGATTACGCCGGTCAAGAACCTCCTATCATACTTGCATAAGTATCCAATACTTAAATATGAGAACTATGTCGTTAAGCTTCCATAATGCGCACAAGTGTAATATTAGCTTATTCCGCATTATTGATGTCCAGTCTCGATAATATTATGACTAGGGATATTTAATGATCAAACTGTTCATGGATCAATAATGTCTCATATCTTATTAATCAAGTTTGACCATATGGACTTTTATCATTTATATTTCCAAGTAATCTAATTACAAAATGATAAAATACTCATTTCTTTTGTCACATAGTTAATTTTTACAAAAACATCATGTCTTTTACAAATAGTGATGTTATGGGTCATAATTGTCCAACAATCTCCCACTTAGCTCATAGCCAATCACTCAAGTATCTAACACATGAACTATGTACATGTCACTCAAACTTTTGCTAAGAAATAGCTTTCGTCAGCGGATCTATAATGTTATCATCTAATGCGATCTTCTCGATCTTCACATCGCTACGATGTATGATCTCACAAATCAAATGAAACCGTCGAAGTACATGCTTGGATCGTTGATGAGACCGCGGTTCCTTAGCCTGTGCTATGGCCCCGTTATTGTCACAATACAAAGGTACGGGCTCATCTGCTAACGAAACTACTCCTAATTCAATTAGGAATTTACGGATCCAAACTGCTTCTTTTGCTGCCTCAGCCGCAACAATGTATTCTGCTTCTGTTGTTGAATCAACAATAATCTCTTGCTTGGAAGATTTCCAGCTCACTGCTCCGTTGTTCAAACAAAATATGTACCCTGATTGTGACTTACAGTCGTCTTTATCAGTTTAGAAACTTGCATTGGTGAACCCAGTCACCTCAAGTTCTCCGTCTCCATAGACTAAGAAAGCATCCTTAGTTCGTCTAACATACTTAAGGATGTTCTTAACAGCAATCCAGTGACCATCACCTGGATCGGCCTGATAGTGACTGCACATGCTCAAAGCATACGAGGCATCAGGTCACATACATATCATGGCATACATGTTCGATTCGACTGCAGAAGCGAACAAGATCCAATTCATTGAATCTCCCTCATCTTGAGTTTTAGGACACATGTCCTTAGATAGAGAGACGACATGTGACACTGGAAGCAGCCCCCTCTTAGACCGATCCATGTTGAATCTCTTCAACATTTTATCAATGTATGATCTCTGAGAGAGTCCAAGCAACTTCCTGGATCTATCCCGGTAGGTCCTTATTCCCAGAATAAAGACTGCTTCTCTCAGGTCTTTCATGAAGAATTTTAACAAAAGCTAAGATTTCAATGTAGCATGTGAATGTCATTGCCTAAAAGCAATACATCATCAACATATAGGAAAATCAATGTCAGTGCGCTCCCACTAACCTTCTTATATACACAAGAGTCTTTTTCATTTTGAATGAAATCATTTTCTTTTATGAACTCATCAAAATGTTGGTTCCAAGAACGCGATGCTTGCTTCAATCCCTAAATGGATCGATTTAACTTGCAAACCTTGTTTGCATGTTTTGGCATGACAGAACCGTCAGGCTGTTGCATATAAATATCCTCCAAAAGGTTTCTGTTAAGGAAAACTGTTTTGACATCCATCTGCCATATTTCATAATCGAAATATGCTGCAATAATAAGTATTATCCGAATGGATTTAATCATGGCAACAAGTGAAAAAGTTTCGTCGTAATCGACACCATGTCGTTGACAATACCCTTTCACTACAAGCCTAGCTTTGTATGTTTGTATATTGCCATCATTGTCTGTCTACCTTTTGAAGACCCATTTACTACCAATAGGCACAATGCATTCTGGTACATCAACCAATGTCCAAACTTGGTTGGAATACATGGAATCCATTTCAGACTTCATGGCTTCTTTCCATAAAGCGGATTCGATACCTTGTATCGCTTTCTCATACGTAGCCGTCTCATTATCCTCAATAAGATTAATATCTACATGAGGTGATATCAGAAACCCATACCTCTCAGGTTATTTTCTGACTCTCTCCGACCTACGCGGTTCTTGTGTATTAGAAGATTATGAAGCGGTCTCATCTCTGATGGACTGTTCGTGTTCCGAAAAGGGGTCGGTACCAGGAATAGTATCACTCTGATTTTCATCGAGTTCTACTTTCCTCCCACTTACCACTGCATCTATGAATTCCTTTTCGAGGAAAACTGCATGAAGAGCAACAAATATTTTGTTCTCTTGTGGGTTGTAGAAGTAATATCCTTTGGTTTCCCTAGGATAACCTACAAATAGGCACTTATCTGATTTGGGTTCTAGTTTGGTACCATTCAAACATTTAACGTATGCCCAGCATCCCCAAATCTTCAAGAATGAGAAACCTGGTTTCTTTCCTGTCCATATTTCATATAGAGTCTGTCCAACAGACTTTGACTGAACCTTATTCAAAATAAGTATTGCACTGTTCAATGTGTATCCCCAGAAGAAAATTGATAGCTCAGTGCGACTCATCATAGACCTTACCATGTCCAACAAAGTTTGGTTTCTCCTTTCGGACACACCATTTAATTGAGGTGTTCCAGGAGTAGTCCACTATGAAAGAATACCATATTCTTTCAAGTAATCGAGAAACTCATTGCTCAAGTATTCTCCACCACGGCCTGATCGTAATGTTTTTATACTTTTGCCGATCTGTTTTTCTACTTCGTGTCGAAACTCTTTGAATTTCTCAAAAGTTTCCAACTTGTGTCTCATAAGATACACATAACCATAATGTGATGCATAATCTGTAAAGTTTACAAAGTATTCATATCCACCTCTAGCCTGGCTAGACATGTGGCCACATACATCACTATGAACGAGAGCTAACAGTTCGGTGGCACGCATACCGTTATCGCTAAAAGGCATTTTAGGCATTTTGCCTAATAAACAAGTTTCTCAGATGTTATATGAATTAGGATCAAATCCGTCTAACTATCCACTCTTCGGAAGTGTGGATATATGAGTTTTGTTAATGTGTCTCAGACGACAATGCCACAGATAAGTTTCATCTGTTGTACTCAATTTGAGCCTTTTGTTTGTCATGTTATATTTTTGAGATTTATTTATATTCAAAATATAAAGACATTATTAACAACTACTGTACATATCAAAATGTCATCTTTATATACAAAACACCCAGTGTTCCGGAATACAAAGGTATACTCGCATCAGGTTAAACTAGATACAGAGATGATGTTCCTAGTCAAACTAGGTACAAAATAACAGTCACCTAATGTAATTACATGCCCCGATGGAAAATTCAAAACTTAGGTTCCTACAGCCAAAACAGCGACTCTTGTCCCGTTTCCAACTCACAGGTCGATCTCTCTTGAATTCAGTCTTCTGCTAATATGCAGATCCTACACATCAGTATATATGTGAGTACCACATCCAGAATCAAAAATTTAATTTTTAAAATAAGTAGTGGACTTGTTTATTTCAATAACAAACATACTTGAAGTCGAAGCCTTGCCCGCCTTCGTTTTCTTCAACTCCGCCTTGTACTCACGACAGTCATGCTTCCAGTGACCCTGTTTGCCACAATGTAGGCAGACGTCTTGGGATTTGTCCTTAGTCTTCCTAGAAGACTTTGATGATTTTGACTTGCTCTTCTTCTTTTTTTCTTCACACCCCCAGAAGCTTTTGGCCAAGCATTGGCCTTCTGGGATGTCGAAGTAAGATGCGCCTTACACTTATTACCCTTTAGAAGCTCCGGCTCTGCTTCTTTCAGCATCACCATCAACTCTCCAAGAGTCTTCTTTTGGTTCATCATGTTGTAGTTCATGACGAACCCGCCCCAACAGTCGAGCAAAGACTGTAAGATCAAATCTATAGAAGTCTCGACCTTGAAGGTTATGCCCAGTTGACCTAGTTGTTCGATGTCAGAATCTTCTGCAACACATAGTGCTCGACAGATGTACCCCCTGACATACGCGAGTGAAAGATCTTCTTTTGCAATTCGTACTTATGAGATCTAAGGTTAGATCTGTGAAGGTCCTTCAATTTCAACATCATGTTATAAGGATCTAATCATTTGTTTTGACGATGAAATTGAGGTGTCATTGCGGTAAGCATGATGGATTGAGCAGTAAAGTTATCATCTCAATGAGTATTCCAAAGCTCATGATCAATTGGTCGCTCAAGTCCAGGCTCAGGCCCGAGAGGTCTCTCTATGGCATAGAGTAACTTCTCGGCTCCCAGGACAATCCTGAGATTCCTCTCCCAATCTGAAAAGTTGGAGCCGTTAAAGACATTCTCGCCCATGATTATATCTCTAACGCTAATCTTTCCAGCCATCTCGATTGCAATAGTCCAACTATCCAATGAACGATTTCGGGTACAATCAAAATGTAATGGTTACTATAGTCCAACTATACAACCAACTACAAGTGAAGTACTGTCTTGTACAGTCTAACTATTCAAAGAAAATAACAAAATAAATATTAGTCCAACTAATATAAATATATATAATGTGATATAATATAAGAGCACATATTAGCAAGTATTGAACGAAATTATAAATTTAATACTGACCTCCCACTATTTTTCGTCGAGCTTTTAACCCTCTGTTGAGTACGGGAAACCTAGTTTCCTAGTGGGTTAGGATCCTGTTAAATAACACACAACCTTGACTTTGGCCAACAAGTTGTATGAAACTTAACTAGGTAGATCTCTAAGATCAATTGGATCTTATCCAATTCATAGATTCGGTAGGTGGAACTCCAAGTCCAAAACATAAATCCAATATATCATCCTAACTTTTTCCTCTAATCAACTAAGCCTTGGCTTTGGCTCAACAAACTTAATGATTCCAGTTAAGCGCGACCCATTGAGAGTGGGAAAGCTTCGTAATCCACGTCGATGTTCAGAAGTGACCTTGACTTTGGCCAACAAGTCACACATGCCCAAGACATGCGATATATAACAAAGCTTGGACAATGATCTTGACTTTGGCCAACAAATCAAAGTCAATCTTGGATCTTGAGAGAGAACCACTCAATGGAAGGAAAACGCTTAATATTTAATTGAGGGTTTTTCGTAAATTGAAAACCAATTTATTATCTTTGATTAGGTCTCATCATTCACCCTTAAACATGCATTCTAAAAGCATAATAAGGCACGATAAATTAATAATGATATGCGGATGAATATATAATATAACATGTTCATAGATCAAATCTATCTTTTTCCTCTCTCCCGCTAGCATTTTACATTCTTCTACCCAATTACATAATACATAAAGAATCCTCATTTACATTGAGGGGAATTGGTGAGAAGATAAATACAAAGAGAGAAAGAGGTGAAAGGCTGGACACGTAGGTCCAATTTCAAATAAGATCATACTTACAACAATTTCTAAAATTGCCCCCACCCAACTAATATCCATCTGATATACATTATTCATACAAATACATCCAAGTATTCACAGAAAGCATGTTGTTCAATCAATCTAATCCAATTAATTAATCTTTAATTAATAACCATCCAATGTTCATACAACGATTTGATTTGCGCGAGTCAAACTCGTTTAAGAGTAAATACTCAAAGTAAATATTCTTGAATTATATCGAACTATAATTTTAAATCCAATTTTAAATTGTATCCAATACTAATTCACGTTTAATTCCGAATTAAACAATTACACTTTTAATAGTGCCTTTTAGACTTGGATTCCAAATCTAATCCAATTGGGTCTCAAAGGCCCAATTAGCATCCAATGTCAATTCAATTAAAGTCCAAAGGGCTTTCAATTAATTCTTTAAGCATGGGCTTTGGCAATTATGGATCCAATCCAAAATGCCAATGCCCAATTAGGAATCACCTTATGCCAAAATCAATTTAGGCCTATTAGGCCCAATTAAATTATTAAAGGCCCAAAAAGTATATTTGGACTTTATGGAAATGGTTTTAGCTCAATGGTTCTGGTTATTTTCTTGATGGTTTTATTGTATTGAGTGTTGAATGTTTCAATCATAATTCCAGTTTTTCGTTTGTTACTTTAACTGTCAATAATGATAGTGATGTAATTGTGTGGCATGCTAGACTTGGCCACATTGGCCAGCAAAGAATGAACAGATTAGCCAAAGAAGGCTTTCTGGCAAATATTAAGAAGGTAGAATTGTCAACCTGTGAATATTGCTTGGCAGGAAAAACTGCGAGAAAACCATTTGGAAAATGGACTAGAGCAGAATTTCCATTACAATTAATTCATTCAAATATCTATGGTCCAATGAATGTCAGGGCAAGGCATGGAGCATTTTATTTCATCACATTCATAGATGATTTTACACGATTTAGTTATGTCTATTTGATTGCTCATAAATCCGAAGCATTAGAATGTTTCAATAAATTTATGAATTTAATGGAAAATCAATTGGACAAGAAAATTAAAGCACTACGCACTGACCGTGGTCGTGACTACTTATCTGATCAGTTCAGAGAATTATGTGATGAAAAAGGAATTAGTCGTAAGTTGACTACTCTTGCTACTCTTTAACAAAATGGTGTTGCGGAAAAAAGAAATAGAACTCTTCTTGAGATGGTTAGGTCTATGATGGCACAAGCAAATTTGCCTATAACCTATTGAGGTGATGCATTATTAACTACCACATATGTACTTAACCGAGTGCCATCAAAATCTGTGTCCACTACACCATATGAGTTATGGACAGGTCGTAAACTAGATATTCACTTTCTAAAACCTTGGGGTTGTGCGGCCTATGTTCATGTGCGTTCTCATAAACATGGAAAGTTAGGCCCAAGAGGAAAAAAAAGTGTCTTCATAAGATATTCTGAACAATCAAAATGGTATGTTTGCATAGGTGAATATGAAAGTGGAGGCATCATAGAATTTGAATCACGAGATATCATATTTTTAGAAAATGATTTTCCTAAGCATTGAGAGATATGTCAAAATTTATCTCTATACGAAACTCAGGATCACATGGATCACATGATTGGTGAACACTCGGGTTTACCTAATTCAAGTGGGAGTGATTTGAGAAAACATGGTGAATCTGTTTCACATGATTCTCAAAATGATGAATTAGTTTCACATAAATCGCCTTTACGTGATCCGAGTGGGAGTGATGTATATATTCCAAGTGGGAGCAATGTGCATAATTCAAATGGTAATAATATAGAAAATGGGGAACCAGTTCCACCACTAGAATCTCAATTGCGACGTAGTAATCGTATATGCATTCTCGAAGTCGTTTCGATATCAAAGGAGAAACCTTTATGATTCTACCTCAAGATGATGAAGAACCTAGAAATATAAGAGAGGCTCTTCAGTGTCCTGCTAAGGAAATATGGATGAAAATAATGGAAGAAGAGATGGAGTCAATAAGGTCCAACAAAGTTTAGGAATTGGTTGATCTACCCAAAGGACGCAAAGCTGTCAAGAACAAATGGGTTCTTAAAATAAAGCATAATGCCGATGGCAATATCGAAAGATATAAAGCACAACTTGTGGTAAAAGGGTATACGCAACATGAAGGAATTGACTATGAAGAGACTTTTTCACCTGTTGTAAAGTTTACCTCAATTCACTTGATTCTGGCTATAGTAGCAAGTATGGATCTAGAATTACATCAAATGGATGTAAAGACTATTTTTCTCAATGGAGAACTTGATGAAGAAATCTACATGGAACAACCAGTAGGTTTCATAAAAGAAAATGAAAATGAGAAAGTATATAGACTTTTAAAGTCTATATATGGTCTCAAGCAATCGTCTAGACAATGGTATTTATGATTCCACAATACAATCATTTTGAATGATTTCACAATGATAAATGAGGACTCTTTATACGTGGATGATATACTTATAGCTAGAAATGATAAGGAGTTTGTAAAACACATTAAAGAATGGTTATCATTTAATTTCGAGATGAAAGATATGGGTGAAGCTGTATATATTCTTGGGGTCAAGATCTCAAGAATTTGTTCAAAGAATTTATTATCTCTTTCACATGAGTCATATATAAAGAAAATTCTTGAACGCTTTCAAATGCATGCTTGTAAACCCATTGATACCCCTATCACAAGAACTGAAGCTTTGTGTCGTAGATTGTGTCCTAAAACTCCACAGGAAAAGGAACAAATGAAGAAAGTTTCTTATGCAAATGCAGTTGGAAGTTGAATGTATGCAATGTTGTGTACAAGACTTGATATTTGTTTCGCTGTTAGAATGGTAAGTAGATACCAATCCAATCCAGGACTAGCACATTGGAAAGCAGTTAAAAGAATATTTAGGTATTTGAAAGGGACCACTGATTACTCATTGTGCTATCAAGGAAATGATCTGCAATTGCAAGGCTATACTGATGCTGACTAGGGAGGAGATTTAGATGAAAAAAAATCTACCTCCGGTTTTGTTTTCTTACTAAACAATGGTGTCATTTCATGGAGCAGTAAGAAACAATCTTGTATAGCCTTATCCATAATGGAGGCTGAACTTGTGGTTTTTTCATCAGCAGTACAAACGGTTGTATGGTTGAAAAAGTTCTTAGATCATTTGGGTATATCAAATGAAGCTTCTGGTCTGGTATTAGTTAAATGTGATAGGGAAGCAGCGATAGCCTACACAAAAGACCCAAAATTCCATTGTAAAATAAAACACATAGATACCAAATATAACTTTGTGAAAGACATAGTTGCACGAGAAGAGGTAAACATGAAGTACATTTCTACGCAAGAAATGGTAGCAGTCCAATGACCAAGCCTGTTCCTAGAGATGTCTTTGTTAGACATGTAAAAACTCAGGGATTGTGTAGATGTTAGTGTACTTACATATTATGATATGTATTTTCCCAAATAATGTTTACTAATGTTAATACTCATTGACGTTTGTATTCAATGCTTACATGTTAATATGGTGATACATGTTTTAAACAAATATACTATTTGTTAGTATGCGAAGTATGTCAGAAAAATGAATGATTGGCCCTCTCACACGGGCAATCGCCTCCATTACTTTGTGTTAATAGGAAATGAGACAAATTTTTAAGCTAATTATCTTAGTGATAATTTAGAGAGCTCAAGCTTGAAAATTATGTAATATCGTTATGAGGTCACTTTCTCTGTGATATGACCTAAGGTGAATAAGTTCGTTTCACTTTACTTGTCTTAATATCATATATTAGTTAGATATTGTGTTTGCATGAACTATAATATGTGCGGTATTTTATGAGATATACGCTCCATGGGAAATGAGAGAATACCGCAGCACATGTTTTCATACCATGTGTACATTTGCAACTATTGAGGGTAATACAAGTAAAGATCTCAGTCTTGATATTGTGTGAGACCCTTGAGATTATTTCAATCTCACATTATACCCTTTAAACTCTTGTCTGCTTCTTAAAGCTTAGATTTGATTATTCGCTATCTTGGAATGTCACTGAAGGATCATAAGAGATTCGATCTGAAAGGACATCTCTGGAAAAGCGAATTGAATCAAGGTAGAGAGATTCAAGAAAGGAGAAAGATCATTATATAAGTAATATCACATTAGCTTGTATTCACTGGTCGACCAATTACGTTGTTTTATGTGATCAAACATGATTGTGAATGCAAAATAAATATTACATATGAAAAGAGATCGAGAGAGATTTAATGTGATAAATGATCGAGGATATTGCATACATAATCCATTAAGGTTCTATCCATTTTTCTAGTAGCTATATATTCCTAACAGATGTATAGCAAGTGAGCTCTCGAAGTATGCTGGTCGCATGACACAATTGCTAAGTATGAATTATTCTTGTAGAGATAATAAAAATTGTTGATCTCATCATGTGTGAGTATGAGATGTTGGAAATTGTTGTTAATTGGATTTGTTAATTGGAAATTATTTGGTGTTGTTAAATAATAACATTTAGTAATAATTTCATGTAGGAAATTATTAAATAACAACAAGAGTTGTTAATCAAATAATTAAGTAACAACAATTAGTGAAATATTAAGTGGGGAACATATGGTACACCCATAATGTTAACATTTTTGTAAGGGTTAGAGAAAGTCATTATGCATCCCAATAATGTGATTAATAGTAATCAATACATGTGATTACATAGTGACTTGGTTTCCCTTCTATAAATAAGACCATTTGCTTATTGAGTTAAACAATCAATTAAGTTTGATTAAGAGGTCTCTACAAGTTTAAAGGTATGCAATTGTGTCGTGGTTATTATAGATTTATTTCAATTAGTTTGTAAATAAATCTAGGACTAGTAATACATGTATAGTTAGATCATAAGAGGACAAACATGTAAATATTTTAGGGATTATGTTTCCTAACATGAATAAATAACAATAAATACCAAGCGGGACTCTCTTAATGGGACATACGAGAAGGAGCTGGACAGAGGAATTCGATCTTCAGCTAAAGGGACTCGAGGGTAAGGAAATCCGTATAGTGAGTCAAGCTCAATTGTAGTTCCCTTTCCCCTATATGTGCGATTAGATTACCTTTCTCATTTGCTTAGTCCCGCTCCGTCTGTCTTCTTTAGTTCTATCCTATGCAGCATGTCACGTTTTATTAGTAATTTAAGTTCATTTCATGGAATATGTGTTGGAGTTGGTGCTTGAAGTGCATGTTGTATATTGAAATTGGAATTTCAATGGTTTAACTCGATGTATCATGAGTAGGGATGGCAATTTAATTTTACCACAAACCGCAAAAAACCCCCTGCAATGGGTAGGATTTGGTAAATATATTAGTGGGTGTGGTGCGGGTTTGGTAATTTAAAAGCAAAACCGCCGCGGGTGCGGTGCGGGGTTGGTATTTAAGAAAAAAATGCGGGTATCCGCTGCGGGATCCACATACCCGCAATATTATTTTTTATTAATTAATATTTTTAGGACAATATAAAAAAAACCTTCATACAAAAACAACTAACAAAACCTAAACCTAAAACATTAATCCACAGTTCACACTCCCACTCAGCCGCAACCCGCAACCTGCCCAACTGGAGATTTTTTGCATGACTATTATTGTTTTTTTTAATCACACTTATTAATAAAATTATAATACAAAAATTTTGATTAAGTTCACATGATCAGAAACGGAGAGAGAGAGAAGAGAAGCAAATAAGCTAGTGTTTGCTGCAACTTCAGTAGCTTCCTACTTCTTCATTACACTTACACCACTTGAGCCTTGTAAGCATCACTTTCATTACACTTAGCATAAAAATATGACCAAAGGTTGGTGATTACTTTTTAGCTTATTGTCGATTGAGTTGGAAAACTTAGATCATTATAATTATGAAAGGAAGAACTCGTTTTAATTATGTTTATATGAAAAAATAAACATATGGTACCGAGTCTTTCATACATTATATTATCTATGTACTGTATATACATACATTGCGTGTTGTATATGTCAAATGAAAAATAAATGTGAAAACTACAGTTAGCAATTAAAAATAAATTATTAATTAAAAAATATATTATTAAGAACACAAAATAATTCAATATTTTAAAAACCCTAAAAAAGTAAAAATCCGTTGGGTACCATTGCGGGTTTGGTAATTATTTTTATATGCGGTGCAGGTTTGGTAATGAAAATTAAAACCCGCAACGGCATGGTGCGGGTTTGGTAATTCTTTACATATGCGGGTGCGGGTTTGGTAATGGCAAACCCGCACCATACCCTACCCACTGCCATCCCTAATCATGAGTAAGAGAAGCTCCTATAGAAATATGTGTATCCTTGGAGCGAATACTGAATGACTCACAAATGATTCCTAATAGTTGGAAGTACACACCACAGTCAATAGGAATCTTCTCAAGTCGAGTAGCATATGTGATCCTTTGACTATATGATAACATTGATTTTGTGTGTGATCCTCCACACTTAGATGTCATGTATGTCAGATACCTTTCATGGTCTGACCACAAGATGTTCGTTGGGTGTGGACCGATGAACTTGTTAATCGAGTGCTAATCAAGATAGGATTTGTCGGCCCGTATGTGTATCATAAGCAGTTCAGGTATCCATGTGAGTAAGTCATTTCATTGTGAGGTTCTATTTTTAGTTGAATTTTGATTCAAAGAAATGCATATATATATATATATATATTGTTTAACACGTGTTGTATTTTAGGTGATTTTGAAATTAAATAATTTAGAATAAATAATTGTTTGTTGTTTAAGATCTTGTCAATTGCAGTGGACTAACCCGCTACTTTATCAATATGGTCATGTTTCGGACAATGCCTAGTCTATGCGCACGCTCAAGCATTGGACGCCTAATATATTCATCCTGTTGAGCCGGATATGGATTTATGATGATAGTAATTTTGGAATTTGATTTCGTTTATAGTGATTAGTTTTATAATATATTTTGAAAACCTTTATTTTATAATTTTTCTCAAAAGTTGTTATTATTATTTTTTATGGGGGAAGGGGGGAGCCTTCATCCGAAATGCCCTATTTCATCACAGAATTCATCGATCAACACAAAAATCCCTTAGCCCCAACAATCCTCCACACTCAGCCATGAGTACCAAACCCAATTAGTGCATGAACTCAAGTCATATAGTCATTAAATGGACTAATAACCATCCTATTGTACTTAAATGTATCAAACTTAACTTAGGGTTTCATGGATTTCGAACTTAAGGAATGAAAATACATGCTTGATTTTAAGAAATTGAATAAGACAGAGATGAAAGCTTACTTATTGTGGTCACTGGATTTCGCCTCTAGTCCATAATCGAGAATTTATATGATAGGGCACTGGCGATTCTATAAAATAAAAGTAGAGTGATCAAGGAGTTCCTACCCACCGATGTGGTGGGTGCCGTAGGCACTCCGACGCTCAAGTCAGTAGTGAAGACAGTCAGAAAGTAATGGAAGAACAAGGTTTGAGGTTACCTTGACTCCGTTGACTGTCATGAGAATCTCTTTTGAGAGCTCAAGTATGAGAGTTAAAAAAAAACCTCCCTTGTAACTATGAGATCTGCATTCTTTTATAGACTATTATGAGGTGAGTCATTTAATACATTAAATGATAAACTTTTCAGTGCACAAACGACTAACCACTTATAGGGTAATTAAAAAAAAGATATTTTCGAATTAGGTGTCGGAAAGTTAATAGGTTGTGATGTGGGATCCTCATAATATATGGACTTGAGAAGTATTTAGTTCTTTGGTCCATCCTTGGCCCATGAATTGGTTGTTTGTAGGAGTTGGACTTTATATAAGAATAGTTTAAGTCTCATGAGCCTTATATTGTTAAGCGTTTAGGTTTGGAATGATATTGGGCCCGAGGTGAAAAGACAATTTTACCCTTAACCTAAATTTGGCCCGTACTATGGTGGTTAGTTGAAGAAGCACCCATTTACCCATCGAATTTGGACATGCAAATGAGAAGCAAAACAGAGTATGTATTTTCTTCAAGAGAAAACGAGAGGGGAACTAAAGAAGATGATTGAACAGAGCTTTTTTATATAGTTGGGGATAGATTTTTAGGATTAAAATAATAATAAATAATTTAGCACATGTTAAATGAGGGGCAAATTTGTAATAAGGATGAGCTGGCTGGAAAATACGTATTTTTGACTAGGTTATGACCTAAATCAACATGAAAATTGTAAGTTTCGGTCTAAGATTTTCGACCATATAAATATCACTAAAATCAGACATCGATATCAAAAGTTAGGGCTAAACTACTAAAGGTTGTCTAAATCGATTTTACTAACAGAAAAAGTACCAAAACTGAAAATTTTACCCAAGCCTCCCGGGGGAAGGGGGACTATCACATGATTATATGTATGATTATGTGTCATGCATGACTAATTACCCGTATTGGAAATGCCGTGAATAATCGAGGTGGTACAATATTTTCAAAAATTACCATATCAAATTGTAATTTTAATAAAATCACATGAGAAAGTGGATATTAACATGTCCTATTTATTATAATTATTTTCTATAATAATTAAACAACATACATATAGATTAATATGATCACTATAGTGTTGACATGTTCGATTTTAATTTTGTACTTCAAGTACATGCTTCGACATTTAATCTTAACACAAAAATTTTAACTTCTTCAGGTGGACAACAAGTCCATTTCAAATTTAATTAGTGAATTTTACGATTTCAAACATATGGACTACATGTCCGAAATGATTTCAATTTTGCTTACGTCTCCAGGCGTATGGACTATAAGTCCAATTATCTTAGAATTTTGGCAATTATATAAAATTCGATAATCTTCACATTTTTATATTCAGAATCCTGGATATTATTTTTCGTAATATCAATAATAATAACATATGCAAATATATTTTTCACATTAATCTTATGTTAATTTCTAAATTTCTTTATATGCCAATATATTGATAGAAAAATCTTTTATTTCTTATATATATCCCTAATATGATCTATAAATATTTATACATTATTAGCGTTTGCAAGGGTGTTCAAATCTTTTGATAATTTGCATGCATATCTTTTTAGGGCAATTTGAATCTCTTTATTAGAGTCTCGTGTTGATAACGTGTTAATTAATAATAATAGGCAACAAGTAATACACAACAATATACAGCAAAATAGAGATAAAGTATAGGGAATGATCTTTTATTCAATCTCAAGTATACAAAGTGTTGAGACACACCCTCATTTTATAGGCATAATGAGACAAGTAAATAGGTCATACAGTAAGGAATAATAATAATTAATTTAGGGATATAGTGGGAGCTATGGGCAAAATAAATAAATAAATTATTAATGAGAGATAAAAAAAAAATTGCTTAATAAACAACCATATAATTTATATTTCCATAACATAATAATAATAAGTAAAAAAGCATCACAAAAGCTTTGACATTTCTCAATTGAAAAAAAGGTTCTCCAAGAAGGGCAATCCTTAAATCTCCAACACAAACTATATAACAATTAATTTAATAAAAAAAAAAATTAAACGAGATCACATAAAAAAGTCTTAATGCTATTAGTCATTAAGCATTTATGATGTAAAACTTTTTGAGTGAAAGAAAGAGATCAATCTAACATATTTATAAGTCGTAATTAAATCATTTTAGTAATAAAATTTGGAAACATTTATAAAAAACATTATATAAACTGACCTTTATTTTATCAATTATTGTCGTATGAAGCAGCAAGTTGCCATGTATACTTAGCCCACTCGCATCTAATGGCATCAATTTCACTTTGACTGTAGGCTTCTGTGTCCACAAACTTTGAAGTGTAGAAGGATATTTAATTATTTAGTTCTAAAATACATAAAGTAATTTGATAATAAATGATTATACCTTTTCCATAATAGAAACATTAGTATTATCCATAATGTCCCTCATATATTTCATCACATAATATCCACACTCAATGTTATTGGGCTGTCGAGGACACTTTAAAAGAAAAAATAATAAATTAAAAATAATAATTTAAATTATATATATAATGGATACATGTAAATAAAAAGATTAATATATTAATATATAAAATTATATTTATTCAGGCTAAAGATCCTTACTTTCATTGTTTTCCATGTGCAATTTTTTCCACCATTCTCTCCATATGTAGCACTAGACATTCTCAATGCACTTAATTTCATAATTGAAAAGTACATATTAGTAACTCATATAATAAAATTTCAAGAAAAGGAATTTAATTTCATAACTTACCAATTCACAAATTCTTTTAATTTTTTACGTGGCTCTTTACCAATCGAATCAAAAAAATAAGCTTGCTCTTCATGCAGATCAATAACAACCAGCATCCAATGTTCTCTGCATACAAATATTTATATCATTGTAATATAAGTTTAAAAATTATAATTATTTATTCACTTTGAATCTAAAACTTACAATTCATTATATGGAATAATAATAAGTTGTTTAGGTACGACCAACTTCATTATCACTCCAAGTTCTTTGCCCTTTTCCTCATTGTTATGAGTACCCTCATCTGAAAAAATTTCAGGATCCACAAAATTGTACTTCATATCCAAATTTTGCTTCTTCAGGTTATCAAACAGGAACCTATATATATAAGATATAAAAAAATAATAAAAAAAATTATAATATAACACATGCACATATGTATTGCAATATCAGGAATTTGATATAAGATATTACCTCATATAAACTTTTATGACACTGACTGAGATTTGTTCCATTCTACAAAATTGTAAAATATCTTCCTTACCAAGATACATCATTTCAGTGCCAGAATAAAACATATTTGGATCGAAATATATTTTAATGGATTCGCCTGTTTTCATCATATTTCTAGCAAATGAGAAAATATTTTTCACAATGGGAGGCATATCCTGAGAACCAATCCTTGGTACCTAAAATTTACAAAAACAAAAAATTATGCTTTACATATTTTAATGTATACATATAACATATTATGATAAAAACAATAATAATAATTTACCTCACTATCAAGTGTAATAACCAAGTGTTTAGGCCATGCCACAATAGACCCAATAGCTTGGCTCATAAGTAAGAGCTCGTCACACATTTTTTTAAGGCGTGCCTAGGCGCATCTAGGTGCAACTAAAAGGCGCGAGTCTTTGTGCCTAGGCGGGTGGCTGATGAAGGTTGCCTGACTAACCCTTCATGAGGCGCAGTGGTCTAAGCCTGAGTCTGAGACGCGCCTAGGCCTTTGACTACTATAAAATACATCAGTAGATGCAAATTCTATGCCATGTACAGTAGCATTGGCTCACTTTCCATAAACATCATGCCATGAGCCACTATGGTCCCGTCATTGTCCAACATCAACTTACAAGGAATACCCTATGCTCTAATTAATAATATGAAGCTTTTAAAATTACAAAGGAAGCATAAAAGATACTATATTTGTTAATTAAGCACCAAATATTTAAACTTACACTTGATAACTTTGCAATTGGCATATTCTGATGATGCCTATCAACTTGATCTTTGTGAAATTGTAGTCGAGCTTGCTGCAAGTAAAATTCCTTAAATTCCATCATGAGGTCTTCTTAAATTCTCTCATTTTTTGGGTCACAATCTTATCAATTATTTCAAAGAAAGCAGATATTGTCACTTCATCATCAGTTCCTTGTACTCGCCCCGTATGATCTGGCTTTTCCAATACCCTGTTCAGAATTTCCTCACCGGGTTGAAATGTAATTTCTTCATTGACTACTTGTTTCTTCAACTCATGCTAACAAAACAATAAGAAGCTTATTATTCGTTTTCTATAATATCACTAGTCTAATGCTGAAGCGACAAAGTATCTAGTCTTTTCTTTAAATTCTCCATAAGATTTTTCTTGGAACAAGATCATAATTATAAATTGTTCGTTGCTACCAATGTTTTCAGAAACAGATCGGTGATCGAATTAGTGATGTAAAAAAGTTCAATGAGTCACTGATGCGATCGGTTAAACTATATCCAAAAAATCGGTTAAAACTGGCTCAGTAAATAAATGATTTTATTAATTAAAAATTAATATATATACTTAGACCGGTCCAGTCAAGTTTTTATTAGTTTTGACCGGTTTTTTATATTATACCGGACCGGACTCACAGCCGATTCCCGATTCTCACGGTCGATTCCCGATTCGATCAGTGGAACCGAACAGACCGATCCGGTTCAAAAACATGGGTTGCTACCATAGATGAACAATGCCATTACTGAAAGTGGATTAAGAAATAATGATTAAAAGAGGCACTTACAATCTGATCCTTCAAGGCAGCATGCTCAGAGTTCTTGCTCAGACTCAGTTCTTGCTCAGCATCACTCAGTTGGTGTGTGTGTCAGAGACATTGTTGGTGCTTGCTCAGAAGCAGTTGGTGGCGCTTGCTCCTGAGTAACCCTTGTGTTTCGCTTCTAGATTGCAAGAAAGTTCCTTTCACGACATCACGGAATAAAGATTTCCCAAATCGAACTGCTTTGCAGAATGGACTCTCACCAATCAGCAATGCATGTTTCAATGCATCAGCATGAAGGATAAGGCTTCAACGTCTGTATGTGTGAATTGTTCTGGTTGAGATAGGGAGGTCCGATGAAGAAGGGCTATCCACTTGTGCCCAAGCGACAATTTCTTCTCCGCAAATGTCACCATCGTTCAAATAATCCCTTTCACTATTTTGATTATCAGTGCTGAAAATCGAGTTGTAGATCCGCAGCTGGCCTTTTAACACAAAGAGCATCTTATCAATTGGTTCTCCCTCATGGACAAAGTAAGATAACTCTGTATGAGTAACCGGCTCGAGAAAATCACACAGATCCTCCAACAATGCATCCTCAACTTTCCAAACTGTTTACCTTAATTGCATACAACAACAAGATTTAGAACACAATCAAGCAAACAAGTGAAGTAAAGAAAAGACTCACTTTTTTTTAGCATCTTTAAGCAAAGTTGACTCTTCAAGTCCCTTACGATGTCATTGGAAAGGTTGTTAAAAATTCTGTGCATGAATATCTCTCTTTTCTTGCCATTTGTATACCTCGTAGTTAATCTCCTTTTGAGAGGTTTTTGAAAGCTTTCGAAAGGGCAGCCATTGCTGTAACTTTCTTTCCTTCTGTCTCATGCCCTCTGATGATCTTACAGGATCACGTTGAAGACAAGTCTGTTTCCCAAGGAGCATAATACAAAGAGCAAAAAACTTATTGTGCTTCATCTAAGGCTTATAAAGATAATTAATTTGAGAAATGAGAAACAGAAAAAATTAGCAACCTGCCAATTTCCTAACATTATTCCAAGCAATAATAAGGTAGAGACGCTAATGAGAAGTGTAAAAACACTTCCCACATACTGGTACTTGTTTGGAGGCCTTGACCAAAAGTGCTGCACAAATTGTAGCATTAGTGATAAATCATAAAATCAACTATTCTTAACGCATGGCAAGTAATGATATTGCTAATACATTATAAACATATACACTGACTATATAAAAATAATTATTTCTAAAAGTATTTATTAAAATAATAATTCACTCTTATTTATTTCAGATTAAGAAGGCTTAATTTATATGTGAATTCAAATATAAAAATGAAAATGGTAAATTCATCACATTTTAATTCGATTTGTTTAGAATTCGACGTAAATTCGATTTGTCTGTTCATTTTGCCACCGCTAGTTGAAATTATCTACAAGTACTCAAACAATATTAATTATACCCAAGAGGAGGTGAATTGAGTATTGGTCAAATATTATGGAATTAAAAATTCTTTACGATTTTAAACTACTTAATTGATACATTTACGAAATATGTTTATAATTCAATTTCCTTAATTGATATATGCAATCCTTAAATCAAATATCAATATAACAATTAATTTTAAGAGTGATTAGCAATATCAATTAACTCAATAATAAGTTTTACTAAATGATAAATAAATATAATATAAAACTTGTTATAAATAAAAGAGTAAGGGTTAGAGAAATTGACATTGAGATTTATAATGGTTCGGCCAACAATGCATATGTTCACTCCTCTAAGTCGCGTTTGAAGTTTTTCACTATGCACAAATGATTCCATACTTTACCCCTACGTTTTCTGTGGCTCACTCACAACCAAAAGTTTGTTCCTAAACTTACTCCAAACCTTTACAACAACACCAAGAGTTTTGTCCATAAGGTCACTATTTAACCTTTACAACAACATCACCGTATAAGTATTCTTACTCAATAAGGGATTTCCACAACCATAAGTGTTTGAGAGACAAAAAGATTTACAATTCAACTTGGGTACTCAAAAAGGATAAAGAAGATTTAGGATGTGTAACCCAAGTAATTTCAAGCTCACTAAATAATATGAAGATATATGTGGTGAGCCTTAATGATTAGGATATTGGGATATATGCTCTAGAGCATCATGTAATGTAAACGGCATTATGTTTTATGAAATAAAATGATGCATTATTCATTTATCGCATATTGTATATTATCATATTTACCCTGGATTACTCAAGTACCTTCAGACTTAGTGTATAAGTGTGGTACACAAGGATTTAAGTCTAAAGTTAGTAATCTAAAATAGTCCATAGAGCAAACAATGCTGGTACTTTTTTTGTAGTTTATCTATATATAACTGTATGGCGATCTTGATCCGAGATCGTTCAACGTGAAGACTTGAGAATAGAGGCACCTTGTATAATATGATCATATAGGACTTGACCCAGATAGAAATGAGTTTCTTATAATATTCATTAAATAAAGAAATATATTTTGATCTATCAGATGGTCATATATTGATTGATCTTAATCTAGAGTGTATTTACAAAGGTGAGGTTGGTATAGCAATCCCGACCAATAACTACGTACTTTAGGGATATGATTTGGTGTGTAGCTGGTGATATTTTACATAGATATGGAGTTCATTCCTTCTTGCGAGAAGTAGATGAGTATCTTCCTTAAGGGTTGATTCGGTACTTGAAAGGTTAGAGCGCTCAATTCTTTCTATTACAGATAGAAAGATTAACATTTATAATGGTTATGAATAAATCGTTCATTAGAGAGTCATCAGTACTTAAGGTAAAAGTAATTAGAATGGTATAATAGACATTATGACCCAGCTCTAATTATGAGATACTTGTGATAGGTTAATCTGTATGTAATTACAGGGACGCCGGTATGTCGGTATCAGGGATCGACATAGCAATCAAAGTGCAGAAACTAGGATTTGAAGATTTAAAAATATTATGCAAATGCCCTTAATGCATCTATATGAATGTGTATGAGTCCTATGAGTTTAGAATACTTAAATTATCAACTCACTTACATTGAGAGCCCTAAGTTATAAGACTACACTAAATATCTTCGTTTGGTGCTTGAGTCTTCACAACCAATATGTTTCGACATCTTTTTATAACATTCATGAATGTGGGTCAAAGTCGCTAGCGTTGCATCATCAAAATCCTTCACCAAGTGCGGTGGCGCTTACGCTAGTTTCCAAGGCGGGACTACATACAAGTGTTGGTGGTCTCGACTATAAATGGCATAAATTCTCAAGGGATATGGGCTCTCAAGGATTGGAAAAAAAATACTTTGAGGACAAGGATTGGGAAAATTTAATCCTTATATCTTATTCAGGAATGGTTGAAGATCACATAAAATCCCCATTACCCATTTAAGTATTAATTTATTTAATTTCAAAATTTTCAATAAATATATTCAATTTGCTCTTTACAATTTTCTATAAGTGTAAATAAAAAAAAATCTTAATATTTATAAAAATATATAAATGATAAATAGTAGAAAGACTTAAATGAATATACAATTTCTTTTTAACGAGGGATCCGTTATTTTATTAAGTTACATACCAAATAAAAGACAGAAAATATGAATTTAATCTCTTATATATCTTTTGATTTGTGTAATATATTTATATAATAGGTATTATCAATTTTTTAGTTATGTATGCTTTATATTTGATAATGTAATTATTTAACTAGTCCACACTTTATCATGCCCTTGGGAGCCCAACCTAGCCAAATAATCAGCAACTAACTTAACTAACTTCTCTAAACACATACGTCTTCTTCCTAATCATCTTAAAGGTACCAAATTATGCAATGACCCATGAGAAAGAGAAACCAATCAAACAAAGGTGAGAATCGGACTCAATTTCCATAGAAGAGATGCCATCTTGACCCTTCCAACAAAGCTAAAGTTCTGAATACAAAACATGATCCATTATTTCTAACTGAGGTTGAGAATAATAGTCACATCGAGAAACTAAAATGACTCCAATTCTCTTCGTTGAGCCTTATCAAGCATCTTATGCCAGACCTAACGTGCCCAGGGAACTTGGGAGGCTTTTGATGCGAGTCTAGTCCCACACACTCTTAGTGAGAAATTACTGTCATTACTAGAGAGTCAAACTAGCCTGTCGGTTCCCTTTTTACATAAGACAATCTCATTCAAAATTTCATTCATCCTCTGAGAACCTAGCAAACCTTCTAGTAAATCTAGATTTCAACCTACACTTAGCAACCCAGTTACAACCTTTCAACTGTCTCCACCGAGTTTCATAAATGAATTGACCACCTTCTAAGATATTGTCATTTCTAACCTTCCATTTACAATTTTGGGCCACCAGAGAGATATAGCTGCTAACTTGCTTCCAAAATCAAGATCCATTTCTCATTGGAACTGATGCAATTAGAATATTTTGGGCATAATTTCCCCTACAAAAACTATCCCATAGAGAGTTCCCATGTATAACTTTCTAAGAAAAATTCATCATTAATGCTTTTGAACCTCGTCAAACTGTTTTACGTACCCCACTCCGCCTTCGTGAACCAGGACGCAAACTTTTCTCCAAGTAATCCAATTTCGCCTATTCGTCCCGTTAGCCTTACCCCAGAAGAAGGTTCGAATCATCTTATTCAACGTCACTAAGATTGATTTAAGAATATGCAAAATAGTTAAGTATGAATCGGAATTCTAGAAAGTGCCTTTTGAATCATCATTAATCAAGCCCCCAAAGACAGTAATTTCATTTTCCATCCCTCTGATCTGTCCCAAATTCTGGATATCAACACTCTTCGAATGATAGGAGCCCCCAAGTAATTTGAAAGGAAAAGACCCTTCTGAGAAGTTTTTAATGCTTAAAATTTTCATTTTCCTACAAGTAGTAATCTTCTCGGAGAAGAAAATGGCAGATTTAGATTTTCTACCTGTTACCCTAACCATTAAGATTCATATTCGATTCATTTAGTCCTTACAAGATTTAATGATATAAATTATCATAATTTATTTACATTAATTCTTCATAAATGTATATATATGAAACACACAAGTAATAGATTTATTAAAAATGATTCACTAAATCTAAACAATATTATTTTTTCTATGATAAATATTATAACTTTTAAAATTTTAATTAAAAAATAATAGAAAAATAATAACATATCAACCCAAATTATCAATAAAAAATTATCTCAAAACAAAGGTAGATTATTGCTTATGGGCAAACCTGATACTTTGTAGGGCCCATCGTGAACAATATTGTACCTTATTCTGAGTGCCTGTCATTTCTAGAATACCAGATTGAATGACATCTCGGAATATTCCATAGTCAACTAAATGAATTATACGTCTTAGTAGTAATAGGGCAATACTCATCTAGGAATGTAAGGTCATCATCAGGCTTATGACAGTCAAAATCTCCATAACTGCATCCAGTATGCTCGATGTAAGCTCTTTCCCAACATGAAGATAGTCTTTCTATGGCGAATACGTACCATATAGCTCCAACAATCTGTCACCAAATATAAAGATATAATTGTATGTTAAACGATATTATTAGTCAACATAAACTACATTTAATTATGCCTCTAAAAAAGATCATTTCTAATTTTTTTACTAGTTACTGGTAGAGAAATTTGAGATATCAATATGAAGTTGCCACATGTCAAAAGGATTTAAGAATGTCCTAAGCTATGACTTTAGTGGAGAATTTTTTATCTTTTCTTATATTGGGATGTCAATACATGTACTCAGTTCATCTAATAGACGGATACAGAAAATTATACTCATATTTAACCCTAACATATGAGCCTTGAGGGTCATATATATCTCTACGGAGATTTTTGTCATCCTCAATCAAGATGTCTTTCTCTTTCACACCAATTTTTTTAAAAAAAAAAAAACAATCGACAACCAAACGAACTAATTTTTAATTTTTAATTTAATTTAATTTTTGGTTTTGGTTAAATGCTCTACTTGCAATAATTAATTAGGATGATGTGTGGGTAGTGATAGAACTTACTTTAGCTGTTTTGACGTAGAAAAAAGGGAACGCAGTAAGCAATACAACGTGTTTCGTCGAAGCCTGTCCTTTCAAATTGACCCATATTTGGGAAGTTCTTACCACAAGTTGCAACATATAGATTTGTAAAGCACGCAAAAAGTCCATTCTTGTCAGTCTTTTATCCAAGACTAAACTCACCAGCACCTGCACATTTTAGTGTCCATTTATATTATGAAAATACCTATGGCAATTATAAAGATTCCATTATTATATAAATACCTACAGTTTTTTAGAAACTACTTATACTATCTCGAATAATAATTGGACGATAATGATAATATATGTATTAATCATCTCATACTTCTGCATGAAAAATTTGATATGTCGAAAATGACAATTGGATCCCTAAAGTTTAGGGAAAATGACAAAATTTAGATAGAAAAAATATAATTTAATATATTTACCGTGCAATATTCCCACATATCATTCTTAGGTAAATGAATAATATTAATCATTTAATTGCTAAAATAAACAAAATTTATTAAGATTAGGACACTTCATGTGTTTTTTTTTAAGTCTCTAAGGGGTGTGACTTGATGGCAAAACCGCAAAAGACTTAGGATTTAATTGCTCAGGTCCTAGGTTTGAGTCCAAGTTTTTGTAAGAGTATGGGGAAGTCAGAGTTTTATATTCTCCGCTTAAGCCGGGATCAGGTGGTTTGGTGGCGGGTTTCTAATATTTCCAAAAAAAATCTTTTAAAAAAAAAATATATTAGAGAATTTTATATCTATTTTCCTAAACATTGGGGTTTAAACATCCTTTACCCATATAAATATTCCGGCTCGAATAAGGACATCATCGATCTTAATAAAAGATAGAAAAACATAAATTTTAATACGTTAACAGACAAATAAAATTGTATTAAAATATATGTTTTCTATATTTTTAATGAAAATGATATTTGTATAAAACAGTGACAAATATATATAAAAATATAACTACATAGTTTTGGTTTATTTTTTGTAATTTTTTAAAACAATGTAGTTTTATATGATATTTTGTCACCATTTTATCACTGTTTTAAATAAATATCATTACTCTTTTTAGTGAGATATTTTCTTTTTGGAAATATTGGAAACTTCGCTGTCAAATCACTCGACATGAACATAAGTGTAGCAAATAAAATCTCAAACTACCCCAAAGTCTTACAAAAAATATACTCTGAATTCGAACCTAAAACTTGACAATCAAATTTTAAATTTTTTGCTACCAGTTAACACCCTTGAGGGAAATGAGATACTTAACTTGGGCAATCTTCAAAAGAAAATTATATCTTACCTGTGGGACGGGAAGAAGGAACAGAACATCTACGAGGAAGAGCCAATACCATTTCGCTTCACCTTTAGGTATACCAGTATGGACTCCGAAAATTTTATCAATAAGATAAAATAAATCTATACCTAAACGTGCATCCCTAAATTTAATCCACAAATTCTCATCAAATTCGATGCTCTTTCTATTATCGTTGACCAAACACACATATAAGAATAAAATGTCGTTACAGACCGCCAGGGAACTCCAGAAATACAAAAACCAATACTTGTAAAACCAATTGAAGTCATTGAATTTCTCCAAATTGGCCTTAATAAAACCAGAACAAGAATTTTGGAAATTTCCTGAGATTGAGTATGTTCCATCTCTTGGTTCAGTACTCATTGTACCTTCCTCTGAAATCTGCTCCCGAAACCTGATGAACAATCAACTATCAAAATATTAAAACAGCTCAACCAGTACAAGGTAAAAATAAAGTATAAGATATATGTTAAGGCTGCAATTTTTCCTGAGGCGGGTTGCGGATGGATTCAGGAAGGGACAGTACTAATGAGAGGGTTTTTTTATTTTAGAAAAACAGAATATAATAAAATAAAACGATATATTTTTAATACATTAATATATTCAAAGTGTTAAAGTAAATCAATATATATTTATAATCATTCCATTTTTACACTATTAACTAAGAACTACACATATATATATATATATATATATATATATATAAAGGACTCTTTGAGTTTGTTTCATCTTTACGTTCAGTACTCATATAAAAATAAATAATAAGATAGGAAAAATTCTAATTCATGCTGTTTACGAGATCCGACCTGACCAAACCCAATTCAACTCATATACACCCCTAAAAAAACACCAAAAAACACTCACAGATCAAGAACAAAAGGTCCAAGTAGATGAAGTATGTGAGGGTGTCCAGGACAAATTTTCCGGATGCATGAAGAAATAGACAATTTTTCTTAAAACGAATCATCAAACAACTCAATAGAAATGGTAACCAATTGGTCCAGAATAATTGCCATGTACAAAATAAATAAATTAAAATAAATAAAACCATTCAAGAAATTAAAATTAAAATTAAATAACGGTAAAAAAATAATCAATTGAAAAGGAATATACTTACATGAAGAGGAATGAAAAAAAAAAAACACTTTGGATTTCTGCTTAGATTGGCCGAAAAACTTCCTCAAAGTAGAGGATCCTTCACAATTCAACACGTTGATGTGCTATAGAGATCAGATCATATATAAAGGACTAAAATGATTTAAAATTCGTTAAAAAGTATTCGAGAGACGTCTTGAGTTTTATAGTGTGTTAGGTGAATAATTAAAATAGGTCTGATGAAAATTATCTTATATATTAAAATCACCTTAAGCAAATGGTATTTTGAGATTATTTTACAAGTTTTCTCAAAGACTTTGACTTCTGTCTTCCAGCGTGATTATGACAAAAATTTAATAAAAAAGGCCGCCTGCGAAGGTCCCTTGTAAATGCCTCGAAATAAATAAAATATAAAATAATAGAAAAATTCAGGGATCCGTGAGAATAAATTTCCTGCAAACGAAGTTCCATTCTTCCAATTTTAAAAATCCGATCGGCCCGATAGAGGGAGAGAGTGTTAGAGGTGGATAATAAATTATTATTTTAAAATTAAAATAAATAATTATAATAAAATCACCAATTTTAAAGTCTTTTTAATTTACTTGCAAATTTGCAATCAATAATTCAATCTACAAAAGTACAATTAGTTATTTGATTCAAAAAAATAATTCTTTTGAAATTTCTTTGCTAAAATGGATCAGTACCAATAATTCTTTAGTTCTATCCTATGCAGCATGGCATCTGTTATTAGTAATTTATGTAACGCTTCGACTTATAACAATATTATCAAAGGAGTGTTGACCGGCGTAATCACACGCGTATGACGCAAGCGTACATATCGTTCAAGTAGTATAAAAATATCAATCACACGATGACTTAATTCCTACTGTTGTTATTAATTATTGATATTATTTATTTACAAGTATCTAATTAAGGGAGAAGAGAATGATTGTTTTTGGTTGGTTGGTTGAATGTGGATTTCCTTAAATAAAATAAATAATAGAAAATACTAAGAAAATAAATAAAAGACACCAAGATCTAGGGTTGTGATTACACACAATATTATCCTAAAGATGAATTGATTCTCTTATATAAATGTAATAAGTCAGTTTGCTAACCTGGAACACGAATATATGCAAAAGCTGTTAGGGTTGGTGCTCAGAGTGCCAATCTGGATCGTATTTATGTCCGATTCATAAATACGAGCAATTCTATTTTCCATAAATATTACTAATTTAATGGTAGCACCATTGTCTTTTATACACATATTCGGTCTAATTACGATTAGATATCTGATTCCGATTAGACTGAAACTAAATCTGATTTTGTGATATGTGTCTATTAGACAAAGACCCTAAGATTTACAATATAGTGCGCAGTTACAACGTATTTTGTAATTGACATTGGGAAGCACACTATTAGTTGTATATCCTTAAATAAAATTCCTGGTCAAGATTTACTAACACGGGTCGGTTAGTAAAATCCGCTGAGACCAGTACATGTCGTATATCGTGACTTGGTCCGATGGTTTATCCCAATGAATCATGAGTCTCGGGAGACTCGTATAGACATGTAGGTGTTTATTTGATAAGACACTGAACGACTCACTGAAGGTTTCCTAATAGATGGTACACCAACGCCAATAGGAACCTTCTCGAGTTGAGCGAGCATAGTGGTCCTTCGACTTGAGATACCACAGTGGGATATATGAGTTATCCTCCACACTTTGATGGCAGTTACGTCAACGATCTATTCATGATCAAACCTCCGTCTGTTCGTTGGGTGTGGACTGATGCTAATGATATCCAGTGCGTATCAAGATAGGATCTGTCAGTCCTGTGTACAGGGCATAGGCATCCTCACGTGTTTATGATCTAGTAAATCCATGGATGTGGTATAACATCAGAAACTAGTTCCGAGTGTTATTTAGATATCATAAATTGAAAAGTCGACTATATTATACGAACGGGTTTGACGTTTTCATCTATACCCTATGTATAATACGAATAGCCTGTGACGGAGGGATTATACGTTGCAATGACCTCGACTTGTATAGTTTAGTGAGATTATCTGTGGTCGTCATAATCCATGAGTGGGTGGATTATGGACACGAAATTGGATTTCGTGACGGATAAACCTAAACTTAGAGAGTCCCACAATATGAAGTGTACTCGTTGAGCACTTGGGCAACTTGATAAGAATAATACATATTATTTATAATACTTCACCGGATTAAATGAGTTAATTCAGGTCGTTTAATCGGTTAACGATAACACATGCATTAGGGGATTTTGTCCGCTAATAATTATTGTGTTTTTATATTTGATACATAATACGATTAGATACACGTTAATTAATTGTCAAATGAGATTTTGACACATGCCATAAATATATGTATTTGTTATTTAATGTAAATAAAAATACATATTAAATAACAAATACATATATAATAATAATTATATTGAGTAATTATTTGAATATTTAAATGTTAAATATTTAAATAAACAATTAATAAACATATTTCATAAATGTTATGAAATGTGTTTTATTATTATTGGGTGATAAGACATACATTAATTAAGCTTAATATTTGTCTAAATTTAATTTGATAGAATAAAGTTTGAATTATTTTGATTGGATCAAATTTTTGAATCGACAAAAAAAAGTCCCCCTCCAAGTCGGCAATAAAGAAATGAATTAAAAACTGTCCCTCTTTTCTTGATCAATCAATTCGGTCAACAAAGGGATTTAATTAAAAAAAATTGACAAAATGCTTTTTGATAAGGCTTAAGTCGGTTATCTCCTTTTTTTTTTTTTTAAAGGTGAATTTATTCCATTATTGCTTCAATGGAGCAACACATCCGAAACCTCAAAAATTATACTTCAGGCTTTATTTGATAAAAACCAAGGAGAAATCAAAGGAAATAACTCAAAGAAAATGCTTATGAAATTGAAGATTAAAGGTAATCCTAAATTTTTTTAAGCTTGAAAATTTATTTCTTGTTTTCTTGAGTTATTAGTATGATTCTAGGATTCTTTTGTTTTTTTTTTTTAAATTTGGTATTTTTGGTTGTGGTGAATGAAGAATGAAGATTATGCATGTGTGAAGTTGATATTGGATGGAGTTAATGTAATTTGCATCCAATTTTATTAATTGTTGTTTGACAATTTGTTGCCATTCTAGAGTGTAATAGCCACTCTTATTATGCCTAGAATTGTTCTAGAGTGATTCATATGTGTGGTGACTTGGTTTGGTGTTAAGATTAATTGATTTAGTATTGTAAAAATTAGATTTAAAGCAAGTAAATGGACTGTTTTACTGCCCAGATCAGATCTGGAATATGTGACGTTTTGTTGATGAAAATAATGTCTTATGAATGTTATGGATGCATTTTGGGAGTTGACAAAATTGTCGGAAAATGTTTCCGACTTGAAATAAGCGAAAACGGCCAAAAACGGAGTTACCGGGTGGATTTTGGGCCAACCGAGTAACGGCTGTAAAAACAGTGATTCTGTCACTGTTTGGGCAGCCCGTGAACTGCCCCGACACTATTGGATCTGATCTGGACAGTTTCCATAAGTGTCGGGTAGTCGGTTCGGTCAAAAACGCGTTTTAGGCCATTTTGCGAAAAAACGGTTTTCGTAAAAGTTTCGCGAGTTTTCACCATATTTATGTTGATATTTGATATTGAATAAATAGGTTTAAGTGAAATATGAATAAATTATTCATATTATATATTGAATAATTTATTCGGTATTTTGAAAAAGTTTTAAAATATAATTTCGCCGGAACCCACGCTTCTGTTGCGCCCCGACCCCAAAATCCCAACAAAAGCCTCTGTCGATGGTCAGACGCAAATACCCAAATAACTCAATTAATCATATGTCTATGCTAACCAAGTTACCTGAATTCATTAAGTTCAAGTTCCAAAAGTGGCTACCCCCGCCCGGCAGGTATATGTCTATCATGTAAGAAAATATATTAAAGGGTTATCTATCCTCAAGGAAGATCGTTGGCTATCGAATCTAAGGCTGAAACCTAAAATCTCTTCGTCAGGTTCATTTTAAGTTTACCAAATCAATCTTATTAATGGCCAATTAACAATAAGCATTAAGCTTGATACTCAATAAACAAACTAAAGAATTACCCATAAAAAGAAAATCAATTATTAAGTGTGTGGATATTGTGTTTCATCACTTCCCTATAATAAAAATAAAATGCTAGGGGTTGGGGATCCACCTTTACTATTTCTAATTTAGAAATCTCTTTTACTATAATATAGAATTTATATCAATGATATTACCAACCAGGCATATAGGCGGTATCCTCATTAAGTCAGATTTTAATTAAGTCCGACCGACCATAAAGGCGGTATCATTATTTGTCCATATAGGCAGTAATCATCTGTCACATAAAAGACCAATCATATAGGTGGTGTCACATTATGTCAAATAAATAAAATCAGTCATTAAAGCGGTATAACCTTTTATGTTAAATTATAATTTCCATATTATAATTATGAGAGATTAATCTAAACTAAAATAATAAAAGTTTCACCCTACCCCAGCAGAAATTTAACTAGAAAACATAAAAGAAAAGAAAAGAAACTACTACTATTACTGAAAATAAAAATACATAAATTAAATATTGAAAATAAATACAAATAAGATGCAATCCTTAAATTCCTTACAAAAACTTAAGGAAATCATGAGAATTACAAATGAAATGGCTTGGTATTTATAGGAAAATCTAAAGGCTTCCACCAATTTCTCCATTAATTGCTCCACCAAACACTCCATAAAATTCTCCACCAAACATGCCACAAGACACTCCACAAAACACTTCACCAAACATGCAAGCATGTTTTGTGGAAGTTTGACCATTTTAAATTGTCATTTTCCATTTGTTTATTTTTTAATAATGACTTTAGTAATTACACAAAACACATTGGATTATTCATTAATTTCGGTTTTGAAAACTTCTGAATTCGAAAATATTTAAAATTTCAAAGTTGTAGATCTTTGAGTCTTCTTTAATCTGCAACTTGAATCAACTCAATCGGATATCGGATGAAAAAGTTATGGCCAAATACCAAACATGCATAAAATTAGAATTTGAGACTGCACTTCGTGACGCGTACAGTAAATTTTCATTTTTGACCTTTTTTCCTCCGAATTTCATCGTTTAAGTCCCAATATTATTTTTATCTGTAAAATAAATAAAAACACATCAAACGTTCATAAAACTCGAGAAAATATACAAAATATTAGGTTAAATGAGTGGGAAATAGTGATATAATTACCACTCATCACACCCCCAAACCTAACATTTTGCTAGTCCTCGAGCAAAACAACAAAAAAAAAACAATTAAAATTAAACTAAGCCATTTTCGTAGGGATCACGGTTGCATTTAGCGTATGCAACAAGCCTTTAAACCTCTAGGTGTCCCTAGTGGACGAGTTGTAATCTCGTGAGGGTTTATAGCGACGACACCCACAAATGCCTTATAAAAGTAAAAATATAGTAAAACTAATGCACACAAAAGCAAAAAGATAAGAGAAAAGAGAATAAAGAAGTTAGTGACTAAACATGTGAAACTTCTACTCCAAGTTAGTAGTTGTTTTCTTTCTTTCTAAATTACCGAATAAGTAATTTCTCGGATTATTTTTACCATTCTTCATAGACACAACCAACAAAATATTAATCAACTTATTTTGCCCACAATAATCACAAGTGCAGTTGAAAAGAGAGTAATATTTTTATCCTAAAATTTTTCAGAATTCACACCTTTTGTAGCAATGGAATAATTTTTTCTAATTTTTCTAATTTTTTCTTTGATTTTTGATATTTTTATTTAAATACAATATCTTCCGTCTATGTAGCGAGCTTTGGGCCAGTGGCTCCCAAACCAGTTTGTTTTAGGGCACTAGGTGTTAAGATACCCCTACAGACTTAATTACTCAGACTTCAGATATATATATTTTTACAACATCTTCAATCCATGTCGAGAGCTTTGGGCCAGTGGCTCCCAAACAAGTTGGTTTTAGGGCACTAGGTGTTAAAACACCCCTACAGACTTAATAACTCGGATCTCAGACGTTTTTTTTCACTTTTTTTTTTCTTTTTTTTCTCTTTCTTTTTTTTATCCCATCGTTTTTTTAGATGCTTCCTCCAATTAAACTAGGGCACTGAATATTACAAATTCGACAATTACTTCTCATGTTCATATGTTACCATGCATGTTAATAATACTTGTCAACTGAGCATATGAAGATTCATTTTGTCAGTTTTATGGAGAATTCACAAATTAAATAATTCAAAATGAAATAAATAAAAATTAACTTGTTCCGAAATAGGTTGAGATACGTCTCAGGAGTGGAAATTCCTTACACAGCTATCTCTTACCAATTTCACCTGATTAATCAAGTTAAAAACACAAACACAAAATATTTTTTTTAATTTTTGTAAAATTTTTCAATTTTTTTTGTATTTTTCGAAAAACTTGTGGACTAAAAATCTAATAAAAATAACACAAAATAAACAAGATACGAATCAACTATTCCCTCCCCCAAACCTAAATGAGACATTGTCCCCAATGTCTTAAACAGTAGAAGAAAAGTTTAGAAGATCATACCTGGTTAACTGAAATTCTACGAAAAAAATTACCGATTAGGATCTATGTCCAATTTACGCTTCTTACCACGATCGCTATCTGACCAATTCAACTTGGAAAGAATGGGGTCGAATTTTGGTTCAAAGGCTAAGATTTGGTCAATTAATTCATCGGCTTTTGTTACAGTCAGGAAAATATCTTGTACTAATTTTGTGACGAACTCATGTCTTTTGGCTTCCGCAAGAGATACAAACAGAAAATCGAAAAAAATGATCAATGTTGAGTAATCTAACGGGCTCCGATGAATGTTCAAGTGCGCCCATGATGCCACTGTGAATATTTCTTCAAACATTCCGAGCCCACCTGGTAAAGCAATAAACGCATCAGCAGTGTAGACCATTTCAATGAGAGTTGTTCAGACATCCCCGAGACAATGTGTCATCTCCATTTATTTTTCCGATTATATGTTCGTCCGCCAAAGTTTTTGGAATGATTCCCAAAATGACCGCCACCCTCCTGAACGGCTTTTGAAATGATTCCCATCAATCCAAGATTGCCACCACCATATATTATGTGCATATTTCGTTCTACTATGACTCTCCCCAATTCCATTGCAGTCTCAATGAACTCTGGTTTATTATCAGAGTTGGATCCACAGAAAACACAAATTCGCTTGACTCGCTGATGTGAAGTTGCTTCCATTTTCTCTCTCTTATTTGGATATATATCTGGATGTGTCGAAGAGAGAAATGTAGAGCTGAATTTATAGAACCTGAAAATGGGTGAGTAATAATAGCACTAGTAGCTGCCAAATGACAATTATTAGTTGAATGTTAAAATAAATCGTGAAAAGTCAAAAAGTTTAGATCTTTCGGCGAAAATAAAGGAAATAAAAATAGAAAAGTAAATCAAAGCAATTATTAAGGCAACAGAATTATGTACGAAATACGCCACTAGCTTTGTATAAATTCATAAGGATGCGTCTCAAGAATTCATTCTTTACTCAGCCATCACAAATGAATTAGCTCTCTTCTTTGTGATTGCCAAATACCATTCATTCTGTCTTAAAATGCTTTATTTGTGTTTTTCCTACAAAAATATCAGAATATTAAAAAATCTACAATATGTATACACAAAATATTGAAACAGAATTTACAACAAATTGCATGGGTTGCCTCTCTGTTAGCGCTGAATTTTTTGTCTTCAGCCAGAAGTGACTGAAATTCATCTGTCAAAGAGGTTTCAGCGTTGTTTTAGATGTCCGGTTAAAGACAATCTCATGAGCGTTGCTTTTGAAGGGTCTCTTCCAACGGTGAGGCAGCAAAAAGAATTTTGTCATATTCAGTGCTTGTGCCATCTTTTTAAAATTTATCACTCCAGTGGTTCCTGAAAAGAAAAAGAAAATCAGGAGATCTCGTTTGGTGCTTGACTTGAAATGAAAGTTTCATTCTGTCAAGCTTCTGGGTGATATCTTTGATTTGTACTCCCCAAAACAGTGATGTTTCTCTTGAATGTCCGAGATCTTTAAGATGGTTAGAATTTTGTTCCTCCATTTGCGCTGCTTCTTGCTCCACCTTTTCTTCACATATGTATTTTAAAATTTCCTCATTCAGCTATTCATCTGTCATCTATAAAATGCATGCTCCATCAGTGTCAACCTGAGGATGTAAAGAGATGTTTGATTTTAGGTCTTCATCCTCTTATATGACTGAAATGATTGGTTCAGGTAGATCTTATTCAAAAATTTGTGCAATGGAAGCTCCAAGATCTTCATTTTGAGAATACAGAGTTTCATCCTCAATTTTTGTTGGTACAAACAGTTCTGCTTCTTCATCCTCGTCAGAGTCCGAATAATAAAAATCAAATAGAGACTTTGTTGGTTCGGGCTCCTGAACTGATACCTCTAGTTCTTGATACTGCTCAGCCTCTTTCTTTACTAAAATATCATCGTTAAATGCTTGGTACTCGAAGGCTTCATCAGTGTCATCTGAAAATGCTCATTGAGGTATGTAGCTCTGGTTTTCTCAATTAATTGTCTCGTTTGATCCTTCATTCTTTGTAATGTTACTGCTTGTCTCTGAAATGATTCATTAAATTCAACATCCCATTTATTGAACTTGTTAGCCATTGCATCGAACTTTTCATCTTGTTTCTTAAGCCAATCTTTGAGCATGTCAATCATCTGATCTTTCTCTGATGGTTTTGGTTCTTGATGAAGATCGTAGGTGGATGATGGATAAGATGGAAAATGTGGTTCTTTGAAATATATTGGCTCTTCGTACCTTGATTGATTCCGATAATTTTGCCACTCTGAAATATATATGCATTGATCGCTTGGGTGGTTACCACCGCATATCACACATCTCCCCATTGCATTCTGATGAGCAAATGTAGTATTGCTTGGTTCTGGCATCTAGTGATAATTATTGGGCTGGACAACAGGGATCAGAAAACTGGACTGCTGCTCCCTGATTTGAGGTGTATCTTCTTCTAGTAAAGCTCATAATCTTTCAATCTCCCAATAAAGATCCATGTCAACCACCTGAAAAAATAAATAAATAAAAATTACAGATAAAAATAAAGAAAATTAGATACAAGTAAATCAGATAGCTTCAAAACAAATAACTCAAGAAAAATAAGTCCCCGGCAACGGCGCCAAAAACTTAACCGGCGTAATCACACGCAAGAGCATGTATCGTTCAAGTAGTATAAAAATATCGATCCCACGAGGACTTAATTCCTACTATTGTTATTAATTATTGATACTATTTATTTACAAGTATCTAATTAAGGGAGAATATAATGATTGCTTTTGGTTGGTTGAATGTGGATTTCCTTAAATAAAATAAATAAAAGAAAATACTAAGAAAAATAAATAAAAGACACAAAGATCCAAGGTTGTGATTCCACATAATATTATCCTAAAGATGAATTGATTCTCTTATATATATGTAATAAGTCAGTTTGCTAAACTGGAACACGAAGATATGCAAAAGCCTCTGTCGATGGTCAGACGTAAATACCCAAATAACTCAATTAATCATATGTCTATGGTAACCAAGTTACGTGAATTCATTAAGTTCAAGTTCCAAAAGTGGCTACCCTCGCCCGACAGGTATATGTCTATCTTGTAAAGAAATCTATTAAAGGCTTATCTATCCTCAAGGAAAATCGTGAGCTATTGAATCTAAGGCTGAAACCTAAAATCTCTTCGTCAAGTTCATTTTAAGTTTACCAAATCAATCTTATTAATGGCCAGCTAATAAGAATCATTAAGCTTAAGACTCAATAAACAAACTAAAGAATTACCCATAAAAATAAAATCAATTATTAAGTGTGTGGATATTATGTTTCATCACTTCCCTAGAATAAAAATAAAATGTTGGGGGTTGAGGATCCACCTTTACTATTTCTAATTTAGAAATCTCTCTTACTATAATATAGAATTTATCAGTGATATTACCAACCAGCCATATATGCGGTATCCGCATTAAGTCAGATTTTAATTAAGTCCGACCGACCATAAAGGCGGTATCATTATTTGTCCATAAACCAGCAATATAGGCGGTAATCATCTGTCACATAAAGTCCGACTATATAGGCGGTGTCACATTATGTCAAATAAATAAAAATCAGCCATTGAGGCGGTATAATTAAGGGAGATTAATCTAAACTAAAATAATAAAAGCTTCACCCTACCCCCAGCAAAAATCTAACTAGAAAACATAAAAGAAAAGAAACTACTACTATTACTGAAAATAAAAATACATAAATTAAATACTGAAAATAAATACAAACAAGATGCAATCCTTAAATTCCTTATAAAAACTTAAGGAAAACATGAGAATTACAAAGGAAATGGCTTGGTATTTCTAGGAAAATCTAAAGGCTTCTACCAATTTCTCTACCAATTGCTCCATCAAACACTTCTTCAAACACTCCACAAAATCCTCCGCCAAACATGCCACAAGACACTCCACATAACACTCCACCAAACATGCAAACATGTTTTGTGGAAGTTTGACAATTTTAAAATTTCATTTTCCAATTTTTTTTTTTTTGATAATGACTTTAGTAATTACACAAAAACACATTGGATTATTAATTAATTTCGGTATTGAAAACTTCAGAATTCGAAAATATTTAAAATTTCAAAGTTGTAGATCTTTGAGTCTTCTTTAATTTGAAACTTGAATTAGCTCAATCGGATATCGGATGAAAATATTATGGCTAAAATACCAAATATGCGCAAAACTAGAATTTAGGACTGCACTTCGTGACGCGTACTGTAAATTTTCGTTTTTGACCTTTTTTCTCCGGATTTCATCGTTTTAGCCCCGAGTTGATTCCATTAAGTCCCAATATTATTTTTATCTGCAAAATAAAAAAAATCAAAACGTTCATAAAACGCGAGAAACTATACAAAATATTAGGTTAGATGAGTGAGAAATAGATGAGTGTGAAATAGTGATATAATTACCACTCATCAAGTATAGAGCCGGTACGCTGCCAACCCTTTCATTCTAACCTTAAACATCAATGGTTTAACCTAATATACCATGAGAAATTGAAGCTCTTATAGACATGTGGGTATTCGTTGGAGCGAATACTGAACGACTCACATGTGATTCCTAATAGTTGGAAGTACACACCACCGCCAATAGGAATCTCCTTAAGTCGAGTAGCATATGTGATCCTTTGACTAAAAGATAGCATTGATTTTGTGTATGATCTTCCACACTTGGATATCATGTATGTCAGAGACCTTTCATGGTCTGACCGCTAGATGTTCGTTGGGGGTGGACCGATGCACTCGTAAATCAAGTGTATATCCAGATAGGATCCATCGGCTCATATGTGTATCATAAGAGGTTCAAGAATCCATGTGAGTAAGTCATGATTTGTTAAGACTTTGACCAAAGCCGATCATTTAGGGTGGATCACATATATCAGAAATGGTTTCTGATTAGTTATAAAGAATCGTGGACATGTCAACATGAGATATACACCTCGGAAACTTGACGACGTAATCTATATAAGCTATACGGATCTTCCAAATTTTCTTTGGGGTTACGGTATACTTACTGTCACCCACATACTTAACAGAGTTCCCTTAAAATCTCATATCAGATGTGGCACGGTAGGAATCTATGTCTTAGATATTTAAAGATTTTGGGTTGTCTTGCATACATTAGAGTTGCACAATGGGATAAACTAGCACTCGTGAGGTATAAATATAGGTTTATTGGCTATCCTGAAAATTCTTTGGGATATCAATTCTATGATTTTGAGCAATGAAATGTAATTATTGCTCGTTTTGCCACTTTTCTTTAAAATGAATTTTTGAGAGAAAGGAAAATTGTAGAAAGATTGAACTTGATGAGTTTGATCCCAACAGTAAGGAACCTGATATGGAACCTGAGATCCAGTTAGGTAAAAGATCTAAAACACGGCTTCTACATAAATCGAATAGAATATCAATGCCTCCTTAGAGACTTGTTTTAACATCTCATGCGAGCCTTGATGTTCTCCTCTTGGAGGAAACGGATCCAGATACATATAAATAAGTGATATTAGATACTGATTCGGGAAAATAACAGAAAGCTATGAAATCTTAAATGGATTCTATGCATGACAATCAAGTCTGGCACTTAGTTGAACTTCCTGAAGGAGTTAAACATATTGGCTGTAAAAGGATTTATAAAAGGAAGTTAGGGCCCGATGGAAAAGTGGAAATCCTTAAGGACTGATTGGTAGTGAAAGGTTACACTAAACCTCATGGGATATACTATCAGGAAACTTTTTCACCAGTAGCCATGCTAAAATCCATGAGGATTATTTTAGTCATTATTGCATATCATAACTATGAGATATGGCATATGGATGTGAAAATCAATTTCCTAAATAGGTTCCTCGATGAGGATATTTATATGAAACAACTAGAGGGTTTCATATCCAGTGAAACTTCAAACTTGGTTTGTAAGCTCTAAAAGTCTATTTATAGACTTAAATAGGCATCCCGAAGTTAGAATCATCATTTTGATGAGATAATTAGATTATTTGGATTCATCAAGAACAGAGAAGAACCTTATGTTTATAAGAAAGTTAGTGAGATCATGATAGTATTCCTTATTTTGTATGTAGACGATATCCTTATCATTAGAATAATATAGGATTGATGCAAAGTGTGAAAGTGTACCTTTGTAATAACTTCTCCATAAAAGACATGGGTGAAGCTTCTTATATACTGGGTATAAGGCTTTACCGGGATAGAATTAGGAAGCTTATATGGTTGTCGCAATCCACGTACATAGATAAAATATTAGAAAGGTACAATTTTTTTTTAAAAAAATCAATAAACTAAATTATTCAATTAATTTGGTTCGGTTCGGTTCATTTTTTTAATCAAAAAATTATTTTAATTCATTTCGCTTGGGTTTTTAATTAAAATATTGAACAATTATGTTTGAAAATTAAATATTATATATATATATATATTTATATATCATAATTTTATAATTTCAGTAATAATTTTTTTTTATCCACCCCGCAAACCAGTGCAACTGGTTACTCAATAAATATAATAATTGCAAATAAATAATAATGCATGGAATGCATAACCCAGCAAAGCTTCCCTTAATGCACCATTAAAACTTCTGAAAACCACCCCACGAGAAGCATAGCCCAGATTTCCTTTAGGCTTTAACTACGCTATCCATATCAAGAGTGGACGCAATTTACTGAGCTTCTAATTTTAACTCAAAATTAGGTGTCTGAATTTGAAAATTTTCGATTTTTAATTTATAATATTTTTTTTTATTCTTTATGGATGCCTCATTTTAAGAATTCGTATAGACATAAAATTTAATGCAACTCAAGTTCGTCCCTAATTAAGGTTGGTAATTAGACTCGAGCTGGTCCAGACCCACATGACTTTAGCCCGACCCTTTTCTTATAGGCTGGGACCAGGGCTAGGAGTGTGCATTAATCAGTTTTAATCGATTAACCGAACCGTTTCGACCCATTTTTTTATTACGGTTCGGTTAATTCGGTTATTACGGTTAAAATTTTTAACTTTTTCGATTATTCGGTTCGGTTACGGTTATGAGATTCGTATAACCGAACCGACCGATTAACCGAAATTAAATCATATATATATATATATATATATATTAGCGCGTGCGAATCCTTTAATTTTTTAGAGTTAAGATAGTCTGCATGTAAACTCTCAATTGGTTGTAGTTATATTGATTTGATAATACTACCCGAAAATAAAATTGATAAAATTCAAATAACAAGCTGCATTAACAGCTTGATTTTGACTCTTTTTAATTTCTCTCAAGAATTTAAAGGTAAAAATACATAAAATTTCAAATGTGTAGATTTTGCATCGTGGTGGATTCGTGACCCTTAAAATTTCTAACCTGGCAGGTTTGGAAGGAAATATGAGCCGTGACAATCATCGAGGGTTTAAAAAATATTTCTCTCGCATGTAATTAAATATAAATATATTTAATCAAATGTTAGTTAGAATCGGTATTTTTAGAATCGGATATGTGATCGAATTAGTGATCCAAAAAATTTAATGCGTCAGTGGTTCGACTGGTTGAAACGTTCCGAAAAAATCGGTAGAACCGAGCTACATCATATATAATTTTACTAATTAAAAATTATAAAAAATATTAAATTTTAATTAATTTGATTGGTTAATAACCGAATTAACCATAACCGACCAAAATATAATGGTTAATTTGTTAATGGTTATGTGTCATAAATTGGTTAAATCGGTCAAACTTTTATTTAATCGAAAATTTCAGTTACGGTTAAAAAATCAAGGATTAACCGACCGAACCGACCGATGCACACCCCTAACTAGGGCCTTAAATACGAAGGGCTAGATAAGAGCTTTTAAAATAAAAGTTTTGGCTCGACCCTTTATTACATATAATTTTTAAAAAAAAATTATATATGTTCGTAAAATCATATGTTTACAGTTTAAAATTATTTATTATTAGTATTTTTAATGAACTAATTTAGTGTTTTATAGTTTATCAATCTTTTTGTAAGCTTGTTTAAGTTGTATTAGTATTTGTTGTTACTTTCTCAGTATTTTTTAATAATTAGAACTTATAATGTATTTTGGTGTAAATTTTTGAAAAATTCATTTTATAGTGATGTTATGTCAATTTTTTTTAAAAAATATATAAATTTTTAATTAATAATTTTTTTTAAAAAATTAGGGTTGGGCTAAGCCCAGGCCAGATGATGAGCGGAAAATATATTAATATTTACCGCCCCTTTTATATAATATTTTATTTAGTTTCTCGGGTTTGATGAACGTTTTGATGTGTTTTTATTTATTTTGCAGATAAAAATAATATTGGGATTTAATGGAATCAAATCGGGGCTAAAACGATGAAATCCGAAGAAAAAAACGTCAAAAACGAAAATTTACTATACGCGTCACGAAGTGTAGTCCGAAATTCTAATTTTGCGCAAGTTTCATATTCTGGCCATAACATTTTCATCCGATATCCGATTGAGCTGATTCAAGTTGCAAATTGAAGAAGACTCGAAGATCTACAACCTTGAAAGTCAAAATAATTTCGAATTATGAAGTTTCCATGATCAAAATTGATGAACAATCCAGTGTATTTTGTTTAACTACTATAGTTATTTTCAAAATATAAAATAAAATTAATAAAATAAAAATTGTCAAACTTCCACCAAACATTCTTGCATGTTTGGTGCCATGTTTGATGCCATATTTGGTGCCATGTTTGGTGCTATGTTTGATGTCATGTTTGGTGTCATGTTTGGTGGAGCAATCGGTGGAGAAATTGGTGGAAGCCTTAGATTTTCTTATAAATACCAAGCCATTTCATTTGTAATTCGGATGCTTTCCTTAGGTTTTTATAAGGAATTTAAGGATTGCATATTGTTTGTATTTATTTTCAGTATTTAATTTATGCATTTTTATTTTCAGTAATAGTAGTAATTCTTTTTCTTCTCTTTTCTTTTATGTTTAGTAGTTAGATTTCCGCTGGGGGGAAGGGTGAAACTTTTATTAGTTTAATTTAGATTAATCTCCCTTAGTTATAATATGAAAATTATAATTCACACTAAAATGATCACTGCCCTAATGGCTGGTTTTATTTATTTGGCATAATGTGACACCGCCTATATGGCTGGTTTTTAGGTGACAGATAATTACCGCCTATATGGCTGGTTTATGATCAAATAATAATACCGCCTTTATGGCTGGTTGGACTTAATTAAAATCTGACTTAATGAGGATACCGCATATATGGCTGGTTGGTAATATCACTGATAAATTCTATATTATAGTAATGGAGATTTCTAAATTATAAATAGTAAAGGTGGATCCCCTAACCCCCAGCATTTTATTTTTATTCTAGGGAAGTGATGAAACACGATATCCACACACTTAATAACTGATTTTCTTTTTATGGGTAATTCTTTAGTTTGTTTATTGAGTCTTAAGCTTAATGCTTCTTATTAACTGGCCATTAATAAAATTGATTTGGTAAACTTAAAATGAACTAGACATAGAGATTTTAAGTTTCAGCCTTAGATTCAATAGTCCACGATCTTCCTTGAGGATAAATAACCCTTTAATAGATTTCCTTACAGGATAGACATATACCTGTCGGGCGGGGGTAGCCACTATTGGAACTTGAACTTAATGAATCTATGTAATTTGGTTGACATAGATATATAGTTCAATTGGGTTATACTGGGTATTTGCATCTGATCATCGACAGAGGCTTTTGCAGATCTTCATGTTCCAGGTTAGCAAACTGATTTATTACACATATATAATGGAATCAATTCATCTTTAGATGAATGTTGTGTGGAATCACGACCCTAGATATTTTGAGTCTTTTGTTTATTTTCCTTAGTATTTTCTTTTGTACTTTTATTTATTTATTTATTCAAATCCACTATCAACCAACCAAAAGCAATCATTCTCTTCTCCCTTAATTAAATATTTGTAAATAAATAGTATCAATAATTAATTACAACAGTATGAATTAAGTCCTCGTGGGATCGATATTTTTATACTACTTGAACGATACTGCGCTTGTGTTATACGCGTGTGATTACGCACTGGTCAAGTTTTTGGCGCCGTTGCCGGGGACTTATATTTATTGAGTTGTTAATTTTGAAGCTATCTAATTTACTTGTATCTAATTTTCATTATTTTCATCTGTAATTTTTTTTTCTTTCTTTTGTTTTTTTAGGTGGTTGAAAAATGGAATATTATTGGGAGATTGAGAGATCACGAGCTTTACTATAAGAAGATACACCCCAAATCTGGAGCAACAGTCCGATTTTCTGAGGCCTGTTGTCCAGCACAACAACTATTACTGGATGTCAGAATCAATCAATTCTACATTTGCTCAACATAATGAAATGGAAAGATGTGTAATATATGATGGTAACCACCCGAGCAATCAATGTTTATACCTTTCAGAGTGGCAAAATTATTGGAATCATTAAGGTACGAAGAACCATCATACTTTCCATCTTATCCACCATCTTCCTACGATCTTCATCAAGAACCAGAACGATATTCACTAGAGGAAAAACAGATGATAAGAGAGATGATAGACATGCTCAACAAAAGTAATGAAAAGTAGGATGCAATGCTTCAGAATCAATTCGAAAGTATTCAAAGACAATCAGAATCCATTCAAGACAGACAGATCAAACGAGACAATTAACAGAAACCCAGAGCTACATACCTCAAGAAGAATTTTCAGATGAAACTGACAAAGCCTTCGAGTACCAAGCATTTCACGGTGACACCTTACCAGAAGACGAGGCTGAGCAACATCAACAACCAGAGGTATCAGTTCAGGAGCCCAAACCAGCAAAGTCTCTATTTGACTTTTATTATTCAGACTCTGACGAGGATGAAGTTGAGCTGTTTGTATCAACTCAACTAGAATTGAGGATGGAACTCTGTATCCTCAAAATGAAGATCTTGGAGATTGCATTGCATAAATGTTTGAAGAAGATCTATCTGAACCATTCATCTCAGTAATATCAGAGAATGAATACCTAAAATTAGACACATTTTTACATCCTCGGGTTGATACTAATGAAGCATGCATTTCACAGATGATAGATGAAGAATTGAATGCGGAAATCCTAAAATACATCTGTGAAGAAAATGTGGAGAATGAGCAAGAAGTAGAGCAAATAGAGGAGCAAATGTCAGACCTTACTGAAGATCCAGTGCATTCATGGGAAACATCGCTGATTTGGGGAGTACAGATCAAAGACATCGCCCAGAAGTTTGACAAAATGGAACTTCCATTCCAAGTCAAACACCATACAAGACCTCCTGATTTTTTTCTTTCTTTTCAGGAACCACTAGAGGAACAAAGGTTAAAAAGATGGCACGGTCACTGAATGAGACAAAATTATTTTTGTCACCTTACCGTTGGAAGAGACCCTTCAAAAGCAACGCTCACAGAATTATATTTAATCGAACATCCAAGACGACGCTGATGAAACCTCATTGACAGATGGATTTCATTCAAGTCTGGCAGAAGATGAAAAATTTAACGCTAGCATGGAGGCAACCCATGCAATTTGTTGTAATTTATGTTTTCAAATTTTGTGTATACATGTTGTAAAGTTTTTAATTTTGTGTGTTAATTTTTCAGAAAAAAACACAAACGGAGCATTTAAGATATAAGGAATGGTGTTTGGCAATCACAAAGAGGAAAGCTAATTCATTAGAGATGGCTGAGTAAGGAATGGATTCTTGAGACGCATCCTAATGAATTTATACCAAGCGAGTGGCGTAGCCGTATTGTGTACACAATTCTGTTGCCTTAATAATTACTTTGATTTGCTTTTCTTTGTTATTTTCTTTTATTTTCGCCGAAAAAATCTATACTTTTTGACTTTCATGATTTATTTTAACGTTCATTGTCATTTCACAAGTACTAGTGCTATAATTACTCACAATTTTCAGGATCTATAAATTCAGCTCGTCATTTTTCTCTTCTACACATCGAGATAAAAATTCAGATAATAGAAAAATGGAAACCACTTCCAAGCGACGAGTTACTCATATTTATGTGTTTTATGGATCTAACTCTGGGACCAAACCAGAATTTATGGAGGCTGCAAAGGAATTGGGGAGAGTTATTGTTGAACGAAACATGCACTTAGTATATGGCGGTGGCAATCTTGGATTAATGGGATGTGTTTCAAAAGTCGTGCAAGAAGGTGTCAGCCATGTTTTAGGGATCATTCCAAAACCATTAGCAGAGACAAACCTCATCGGAGACTCAAACGGAGAGGAATGCATTGTCTCAGGCATGTCTGAACAACTTATTGAAATGGTCAATCACGCTGACGCATTCATTGCTTTACCAGGCAGGCTAGGCACGTTGGAAGAAATATTCACAGTAGCATCTTGGGCAAATTTGAACATCCACCAGAAACCCATTGGATTATTTAATGTGGATGAATTTTTCGATTTTCTTTTTGTATTTCTTGCAGATGCTAACAAACTTGGGCTCATCTCGAAACCGGTAAAAGACATATTCCTAACTGCGACAAAGGCCGATGAATTAATTGACCAACTCTTAACCTATGAACCAAAAATCGACCCCATTGTTTCCAAGTTGAACTGGTCCGATAGCGATCGTGGAAAGAAGCGTATATTGGATTTAGATCTTAATCGCTAATTTTCTATAGGAGCAACTGTCAAATCTGACCTAACCATGTGATATCTTCTAAACTATTCTTCTACTTTTTAAGACATTGGGGACATTGTCTTATTTAGGTTTGGGAGAGGGGAATAGTTGATTAGTATCTTGTTTTTATTATTAATTTTTTTTGTCCAAAATTTTTCGAAAAATACAAAAAAAATATGAAAAATTTTAAAAAAATAAAAAAAAAAAATTTATATTTTTGTGTTTTTTATTTGATTAATTGGGTGAAATTAGTGAGAGATAGCTAAGTAAGGAGTTTTCACTCCTGAGACGTATTTCAAACCTATTTCGAAACAAGTTGATCTTTGTTTATTTCCTTTTGAATTATTTAATTTGTGAATTCTCCATAAAACTGACTAAAATGGATCTTCATATACTTAGTTTACAGGTATTATCAACATACATAGTAACATACGGACATGAGAAGTAATTGACAAGTTTGTAATATTCAGTGCTCTAGTTTAATTGGAAGAATCATCTAAAAAAAACGATGAGATTAAAAAAAACACATCTGAGATCCGAGTCATTAAGTTTGTATGGGTGGTTTAACACCTAGTGCCCTAAAGCCAACTGGTTTGGGAGTCACTGACCCAAAGCTCGCTACATGGATCAAAGATGTTATAAAAATAAAAAATGAAACATCTGAAATCCGAGTAATTAAGTCAGTAGGGGTGTCTTAACACCCAGTGCCCTAAAGCCAACTGGTTTGGGAGTCACTGGCCCAAAGCTCGCTACATGGATGGAAGATGTTGCTTTCTTTATTTCAAAAAAAAATGTGTATATATATATATATATATATATATCTGAAGTCTGAGTAATTAAGTCTGTAGGGGTGTCTTAACACCTAGTGCCATAAAGTCAACTGATTTGGGAGTCACTGACCCAAAGCTCGCTACATAGATGGAAGATATTGTATATAAATAAATAAAATAAGAAAAAGAAAGAAAAAATCAGAAAAATTAGAAAAATTATTTCATTGCTACAAAAAGGTGTGAAATCTGATAGAACTTTATGATAAAAATATTACTCTCTTATTAACTGCACTTGTGATTGTTATGGGAAAAAATGAGTTGATTAATATTTTGTTGGTTGTGTATATGGAGAATGGTAAAAATAATCGGAGAATTTACTTATTCGGTAATTTAGAAAGAAAGAAAACAACTACTAACTTGGAGTAGAAGTTTCACATGTTTAGTCACTAACTTCTTTATTCTCTTTTCTCTTGTCTTTTTGCTTTTGTGTGCATTAGTTTTACAATCTTTTTACTTTTGTAAAATGTTTGTGGGTATCATTGTTGTAAACCCTCATGAAACTACAACTCGTCCACTATGGACACCTATGGGTTTAAAGGCTTGTTGCATACGCTAAATGCAACCGTGATCCCTACGAAAGTGGCTTAACTTAATTTTATTTTAAAGATGTCTATGTTATTCTATTTTTTTGTTTTGCTCGAGGACTAGCAAAATGTTAGGTTTGGGGGTGTGATGAGCGGAAAATATATCAATATTTACCGCCACTTTTACCTAATATTTTTTTTAATTTCTCGGGTTTGATGAACGTTTTGATGTGTTTTTATTTATTTTGCAGATAAAAATAATATTGGGAGTTAATGGAATCAACACGGGGCTAAAACGATGAAATCCGGAGAAAAAACGTCAAAAACAAAAATTTACTATTCGCGTCACGAAGTGCAGTCCGAAATTCCAATTTTGCGCAAGTTTTGTATTTTGGTCATAACTTTTTCATCCGATATCCGATTGAGCTGATTCAAATTGAAGATTGAAAAATAATCGAAGATCTACAACTTTTAAAGTCAAAATAATTTCGAATTCTGAAGTTTCCATGGCCGAAATTGATGAACAATCCAGTGTATTTTGTTTAACTACTATAGTCATTTTCAAAATATAAAATAAAATTAATAAAATAAAAAATAAAAATTGTCAAACTTCTGTTGGAAAACCTTTTGAAGTTCCCTAAAAGTTAATTAATTCCATTAATTAATTTGGTACTTCAAACGAAAGGTTTCATTAATGAATGATAAATGGCATAATAAATGGCATATTTATCTCTTTTATTTTCCCTCTATATATAGAGAGCATTATTTTCAATTTTTTTTTTTAAAAGGAAAAACTAATAATACACCAAGCACTTGGTACTTTTGCTTTGGTTTTTCTTTGTGTTTAGAAGAGTTCAAACACTTTTGTGGTTCGTTGGTGACGGGTTTTGGTGGTGCCCATACTCGTTCGTTTTCCGTTGTATCTTGGGAAACAATCGTCTCGCGTTCTACTGCACCCTCGGTAAGGGACGAATTTATTTTAAGGATATTATTGACATCAACAAGCCTCGGAATAGAGAAGCAGTGGTTCGGTTCGGTTCCTTCAGTGGTTCTGTGGCTGATTTCAGGGTCCGCTCGTGAGGGTCCGCTCATCAGCCTCTACCTCCTCCGCTCATCAGCCTCTACCTCTGCTCGCCAGCCTCTGCGTCTGCTGGTCTACCTTTGCTTGCCAGCCTCTGTCTGCCAGCCTCTGCCTCTGCTGGTCTGCCTCTGCTTGCCAGCCTCTGCCTCTGCTCTCAGCCTCTGCCGTCATGGTCCGCTCTCAGGGTCTGCTGTGAGGGTCTGCTCTGTGGGTCTGATTTCAGGGTCTGCCGAGAGGGTCTGATTTCAAGGTCTGCCAAGAGGGTCTGCTGGGATGAAAATTAAGCATAATTCGGATTTCCTTGTAACTACCAATCATTGTATTTGATAATATTTGCACTACAGTCTTAAAACAAAATTCGGTCTGTGGATATGGAAATCATTCCAAACACAGTTGATCCGATTGTGGCAGCCTCTTCGACTGGCCAAAGTGTTGTGGCAGCCTCTTCGGCTGGCCAAATGCTTCAGCCAATGGGCTAAATCTGGCAGCCTCTGGGGCTGGCCAAGGTGTTGCGGCCTCTAAGGCTAGTCAACATGTTGGACATGTGAGCCATGTCAATCCTGTTGCTGAAAAACCTGAAAAATTCACTGGTCAGAATTTCAAAAGGTGGCAACAGAAGATGTTCTTTTACTTGACCACGTTGAACCTTGTGAAGTTCCTCAAGGAAGATGCTCATGCACCCGCGGAGGTGAGATTGATATCCAAGTGATCAGTGCGATCGATGCTTGGAAACATTCTGAATTCCTATGTAGGAATTATGTGCTGAATGGGCTAAGTGATTCATTGTACAGTGTGTACGCCGGAATGAAAAACAGCAAAAGGGCTTTGGGAATCTTTAGATCGGAAATATAAAACTGAGGATGCTGGTACTAAGAATTTATCGTAGGCCGATTCTTAGATTTTAAAATGGTGGATTCCAAAACTGTGATAAGCCAAGTACAAGAACTGCAGATTATTCTAGTAGAAATTCATGCTGAGGGGATGAGTTTAAGTGAAACCTTCCAAGTAGCCTCGATAATTGAGAAACTACCACCTGGTTGGAAAGATTTCAAGAATTATCTAAAGCACAAGTGAAAAGAAATGAGCATTGAAGACTTGGTTCTTAAGCTCAGAATTGAGGAAGATAACCGAGTATCTGACAAGAGAGGAATATCTCATGAGGCCAAGGCAAATGTTGTTGAACATGCCATAAGAACAAGAACCTCAAGAACAAAGGGTCACAGATGGGCCCTAAAGGAGGAGTTTCCAAGAAATCCAAATTTCAAGGAAGATGCTTCAACTGTGACAAAATGGGTCACAAGTCTTCTGAGTCCAGACTACCAAAGAAGAAAAAGAAACAAGAGGCTAATGTGCTGGAAAACATGACTCAAGATGTTTCAGACATTAACCTTTCTGCTGTGGTTTCTGAAGTGAATCTGGTGGGTTCTAACCCAAGAGAGTGGTGGATTGATACTGGTGCCACTCGACATGTGTGCTCGGAAAAGAGCATGTTTTCTTCATTTGAGCCTGCTGGTAATGGGGGGAAAAAATATACATGGGAAATTCAGCAACATCTGAGATTGAAGGTCAAGGAAAGGTGATTCTGAAGATGACCTATGGGAAAGAGTTGACTCTGAACAATGTTCTGTATGTACCAGAAATACGGAAGAATCTTGTGTCTGGATCGCTTCTGAACAAGCATGGATTCCGGATGGTGTTCGAGTCTGATAAAGTAGTTTTGACTAAAAATGGGATGTATGTGGGAAAATGGTATGTAACTGATGGGCTTTTTAAGCTCAATGTAATGGTTGTTAAACCCAAGAATATCAATAAAGCTAGTTCTTCTGCTTATATTGTTGAGTACTCTAATCTATGGCATGGTAGATTAGGACATGTTAATTTTAATTCATTACGGAAATTAATTAACATGAATCACATTCCCAATTTTAAAATTGATAACCGCCATAAGTGTGATACTTGTGTTGAGGCAAAACTAACTAGATCATCTTTTCATAACATTGAAAGAAACTCTGAACCACTTGATCTAATTCATACCGATGTATGTGATTTTAATTCCATACAATCGAGAGGCGGTAATAAATATTTTATTACCTTTATGATGATTGCACAAGATTTTGCTATGTGTATTTGATGAAAAGCAAGGACGAAGCTATAGAGAAATTTGTTCTCTATAAGAATGAAATTGAGAATCAACTGAATAAAAGAATTAAGGAGTTAAGAAGTGATCGTGGTGTGAGTAGTACGTTTTTCCTTTTGAATCACTTTGTGAACAAAATGGAATCATACATCAAACCACTGCTCCTTATTCACCTCAATCCAATGGGATTGCAGAACGAAAGAATCGTACCTTGAAAGAGATGATGAACGCTATGTTAATCAGCTCTGGCTTACCTCAGAATATGTGGGGAGAAGCTTTTTATCAGCTAATTACCTTTTAAATAAGGTACCACGGAAAGAAGCAGGGAAAACTCCTTATGAAATTGGAAAGGAAGAGTATCTTCCTATAAATTCCTCCGAGTGGGGGGGTGTCTTGCCAAAGTCGTCATTCCTCCACCTAAGAAGGTGAAGATAGGACCAAAAACTGTTGATTGTGTTTTCATAGGATATGCACATCACATTAATGCTTATCGATTTCTTGTGCATGAGTCTGCTATACCAGATATTCACAAGAATACGATAATGGAGTCGATGAATGCATCCTTTTTCGAATACGTTTTTCCATGTAAAACAAATTCGAATGTTAATGTGCACAAACGGGCACATGAGACTATCATTGAAGATAGTCAGGACCAAGAACAAATAAATGTTCCAGAGGATCAACAAGTTGTTGAACTTGAACCAAGACGTAGCAAAAGAGCTAGAAGGAAAAATCATTTGGTCCAGATTTTCTGACCTTTTTGCTAGAAAATGATCCTCAAAGCTTTAACGAAGCTGTAAGGTCAGCTGATTGTGCTTTATGGAAAGATGCCATCAATTGTGAAATTGAATCCATCTTACAAAACCACACCTGGGAGTTAGTGGATCTTCCTCCATGATGTAAACCTTTAGGGTCCAAGTGGATTTTCAAAAAGAAAATGAAGGCAGATGGATCAATTGATAAGTACAAAGCAAGACTTGTAATTAAAGGTTACAGACAACGTGAAGGTCTTGATTACTTTGATACTTATTCTCCCGTAACGAGAATAAATTCCATAAGGATGATAGTAGCGATTGCAGCTTTGCGCAATCTTGAGGTACATCAGATGGATGTGAAAACAGCCTTTCTAAATGGAGATTTAGATGAAGAAATCTACATGGAACAACCTGAAGGCTTTATAGCTCCAGGACAAGAAGAGAAAGTCTGTAAGTTAGTAAAATCCTTGTATGGATTGAAGCAAGCTCCGAAACAATGGCATAAAAAGTTTGACGACACCATGTTGTCAAATGGTTTCACAATCAATGAATGTGATAAATGCATTTATGTCAGAGAGACAGAAGTTGGCTATGTCATTTTATGTCTCTACGTTGATGACATATTGATTGTCGGGAGTAATGTTTAAATGGTGAAATCTACCAAGAATATGCTGAAATCTAAGTTTGACATGAAAGACATGGGTCTCGCAGATGTCATTCTGGGAATAAAGATCTCGAGAAGTCCAATGGACTTATTCTTGATCAGTCGCACTATGTGGACAAGATTCTTGGTAAATTCAACAATGATGATTCTGCTGTGGCTAGAACTCCTTTAGATGTGCGTCTACACCTATCAAAGAATATAGGAGAGAGTATATCTCAAGTAGAATACTCTAGAGTGATCGGGAGTTTGATGTACTTATCAAGTTGTACCAGGCCTGATATAGCATGTACAGTAAACAAGCTCAGCAGATATACGAGTAATCCAGGGGTTGATCACTGGAAAGCAATTGTAAGAGTACTCCAGTACTTACGTTTTACTCGTAATTATGGGTTGCACTATCATAGATATCCAGCTGTAGTCGAAGGATACAGTGATGCTAATTGGATATCTGATATGAAAGACTCAAAGTCTACCAGTGGCTATGTGTTTACACTAGCAGGTGCAGCTATATCATGGAAATCCTCCAAACAGACTGTGATAGCCCGATCTACAATGGAATCAGAATTCATTGCATTAGATAAGTGTGCTGAAGAAGCAGAATGGCTTCGAAATTTTCTAGAGGATATTCCAAGTTGGCCTAAGCCAGTGCCAGCAATTTGCATTCATTGCGATAGTCAATCTGCAATTGGAAAGGCACATAACAACATGTATAATGGTAAGTCTAGACATATTCGTCGTAGACATAATACCGTTAGACAATTACTCTCTACTGGAGTTATTTCGATTGACTATGTAAAGTCAAAGGATAACATTGCGGATCCGCTAACCAAAGGGTTAAACAGAGAGTTAGTTGAGAAATCATCGAGGGGAATGGGACTAAAGCCCGTTAGATAAATGTTCATTACGAAGGAAAACCCAACCTTGTTGACTGGAGATCCCAAGATCTAGGTTCAATGGGACAACCCACTCGTAATTGACATAATTGGTTCACTGGGGGGGTTACCCTCTAGTCCATTCCTATGGTGACATGAAACAGTGCTCGTATGGATAGAGGTTAAGCAAAGGCTTTTAATGATTCTTATGCGTCGGGAATCCGAGCGGAGTATTACGAGATACTCTTAAATAAGAAATCACCTATGTGAGAGAGAAGTGGGGCCGCTTCAAAGGGAATTGTACGAGGCAATTCTTAGAAACTCTTGCAGAACCAGGTGATGTTCATGGCCAAAATGAACATAATCATGAGAACTCAGATGTGTTAGGTAAAACATCTGTGTGATATATGTTTTCCATTTACATGAACGGCAGTACAGTTCAATGACATCGCGTCCACTGTTAGCCAGTAAATGAGATATATTTTCACAAGGGAAGGTTCAAAGGCTGAGGCCTACCTATCCTATGCAGGTGTTGAACCGTTGAACTCTTCTAGGTCAAAATAAAATATTTCTAAAATATTTTTGTTATTTGACGGGTTTCGCCAATTTCATTCATGTGGGGGATTGTTGGAAAACCTTTTGAAGTTCCCTAAAAGTTAATTAATTCCATTAATTAATTTGGTACTTCAAACGAAAGGTTTCATTAATGAATGATAAATGGCATAATAAATGGCATACTTATCTCTTTTATTTTCCTCTATATAAGAGAGCATTGTTTTCATTTTAAAAAAAAAGGAAAAAAATACTAATACACCAAGCGCTTGGTACTTTTGCTTTGGTTTTTCTTTGTTTTTAGAAGAGTTCAAACACTTTTGTGGTTCGTTGGTGACGGGTTTTGGTGGTGCCCATACTCGTTCATTTTTCGTTGTATCATGGGAAACAATCGTCTCACGTTCTACTGCACCCTCGGTAGGGGACGAATTTGTTTTAAGGATATTGTTGACATCAACAAGCCTCGGAATAGAGAAGCAATGGTTCAGTTCGGTTCCTTCAGTGGTTCTGTGGCTGATTTCAGGGTTGCTCGTGAGGGTCCGCTCATCAGCCTCTACCTCCGCTCATCAGCCTCTACCTCTGCTCGCCAGCCTCTGCCTTTGCTGGTCTGCCTCTGCTTGCCAGCCTCTGCCTGCCAACCTCTACCTCTGCTGGTCTGCCTCTGCTTGCCAGCCTCTGCCTCTGCTCTTAGCCTCTGCTCTCAGCCTCTGCCTCTGCTCTCAGCCTCTGCCGTCAGGGTCCGCTCTCAGGGTCTGCCGTGAGGGTCTGCTCTGTGGGTCTGATTTCAGGGTCTGCCGAGAGGGTCTGATTTCAGGGTCTGCCAGAGGGTCTGCTGGGCTGAAAATTAAGCATAATTCGGATTTCCTTGTAACTACCAATCATTGTATTTGATTATATTTGAACTACAACTTCCACCAAACATGCTTGCATGTTTGGTGCCATGTTTGATGACATGTTTGGTGCCATGTTTGGTGCTATGTTTGATGACATGTTTGGTGCCATGTTTAGTGGAGCAATCGGTGGAAGCCTTTAGATTTTCCTATAAATACCAAGCCATTTCATTTGAATTCGGATGCTTTCCGTAGGTTTTTGTAAGGAATTTAAGATTGCATCTTGTTTATATTTATTTTCAGTATTTAATTTATGCATTTTTATTTTCAGTAATAGTAGTAATTCTTATTATTCTCTTTTCTTTTAAGTTTAGTAGTTAGATTTCCGCTGGGGGTAAGGGTGAAACTTTTATTATTTTAATTTAGATTAATCTCCCTTAGTTATAATATGGAAATTATAATTCACACTAAAAGGATTACCGCATTAATGGCTGGTTTTATTTATTTGGCATAATGTGACACCGCCTATATGGCTGGTCTTTAGGTGACAGATAATTACCGCCTACATGGCTGGTTTATGATCAAATAATAATACCGCCTTTATGGCTGGTTGGACTTAATTAAAATCTGACTTAATGAGGATACCACCTATATGGCTGGTTGGTAATATCACTGATAAATTCTATATTATAGTAAGGGAGATTTCTAAATTATAAATAGTAAAGGTGAATCCCTTAACCCCAACATTTTATTTTTATTATAGGGAAGTGATGAAACACAATATCCACACACTTAATAATTTTTTTTTTCTATGGGTAATTTTTAGTTTGTTTATTGAGTCTTAAGTTTAATGCTTCTTATTAACTGGTCATTAATAAGATTGATTTGGTAGACTTAAAATGAACTAGACATAGGGATTTTAGGTTTCAGCCTTAGATTCAATAGCCCACTATTTTCCTTGAGGATAGATAACTCTTTAATAGATTTCCTTACATGATAAACATATACCTGTCGGGCGGGGGTAGCCACTATTGGAACTTGAACTTAATGAATCAAGGTAATTTTGTTGACATAGACATATGGTTCAATTGGGTTATACTGGGTATTTGCATCTGACCATCGACAGAGGCTTTTGCAGATCTTCATGTTCCAGGTTAGCAAACTGATTTATTATACATATATAAAGGAATCAATTCATCTTAGAAGAATATTATGTGGAATCACGACCCTAGATATTTTGAGTCTTTATTTTCCTTAGTATTTTCTTTTGTACTTTTATTTATTTATTTATTCAAATCCACTATCAACCAACCAAAAGCAATCATTCTCTTCTCCCTTAATTAGATACTTGTAAATAAATAGTATTAATAATTAATAACAACAGTATAAATTAAGTCCTCGTGGGATCGATATTTTTATACTACTTGAACGATACGCGCGCTTGCGTTATACGCGTGTGATTACGCACCGGTCACCAGACCCTATATCAAGCGAGCTAGGGCCCGCCCCGGCCCTCTATAATGGATAAGTTTTTGAAGACTTAAGTTTTAATATATTTTAAGAGCCAAGGTCAGGGTTTGGCCAAAGTTCAGGTCGGCCCGTTGCCAACCCTATCCATAATCTATATTAATCTTTATCTATTGTATTGAAAGTGAACTCCAGAAAACTATAGTAATTTTAGATTGTGGCATAGGGTAAAATTTTAATCTTTATCTTAAAATTAGAACATTAATTCAGTAGGGTAAAATTTGATTTTCAAAAGAAGTGGTTGTTTCTCTTCATTTTAGTGATGTCAAACTAAAATTATCTCATTATTAATAAAGGACACTTTTCATAAATTTAAAAATACATTTAATAAATTTTTAGATTGAACCGGCTCCACCAATTTTAGGCGTTATTTATAGCTCAATTGTTTCCAAATTACTTGCATGACGATTGGTCATGTGAGATCAAATGATCAAAATTATTCCCATTTTTTCCTTGAAAAATGAAATGCATTTGCCGGAAGAGAATAAAGTTGGCTTCCTACTTTCGGTAGGACAAGTTACTTCATGAAATCCACCGAACCTAAAATGGATAATAACATAGAAATACGTAGTTTAAGAGACAATACAATAGCAATAATGATATAATAAATATAATTTTATTTAATATAACTTATTTAATAGTTTTTCTGCATATTGAATTACTGTGATGTGGAGACAAAATCTAATCTTTGTCAGCTCGCATAATTGGAACTCATAAAGGTAACGACAAAAAAAATCAAATCTTTACACAAATAATTTTGTGTAAAATCTCTTATTATTGCTTTAATCCTTTGATTTGATGCTTGTTTGGTCAATTTTAGGAGTTAATTTGGATGTTATTAGTAGTAGCTACCCTGTTAACCTCAGTTTGCTTATTCATGTTCATTCTCTACAAAGAAAAATGTATAGCTTTATATTAACTTCATGTTAATTTTTCTATTTCAATTATTCCTACAATAGATTCACTGATGTCTGTATGACACTCAAACGAGTGTCTTTTTGGCATTTTTTTTTTTGGAATCGTCGGAAATTCCGCCGTCAAATTACCCCTTCCGAGGTTAAGCGGAATAGATAAAACCCCCAGCTGTCCCAGACTCTTACAAGAAACGTATTCTCTGAATTCGAACCCAGGACTTGAAAATCAGATGTTGAGCCCTACACCACCAAGTCACGCCCCATGAAGCTGTCTTTGGCATGTTATGCACTAAATGAAAGAAGGAGGAGAAGCTTATTGTTCTAATAGATACTTAGATACAGTCATTACATACAAAGAAAGCATACACAAAACACCTAAAGGCCTTCATCTATTTGCAGGCATTTCTTCTTTTCTATTGTTCCTTCTTTGTAAAGACCATTTAAAAAATAAATAATAAATAACTTGGCCTCATCAACTGCTAATGCCCCAAATTTGAGCAAGTGGCTTACTTGAAGAAGTTGACTTTCTCCATCTTTCTAGTCGTTGTAAGAATGTCAGCACTTCTGATGGATTGTTCAGAGAATACGAAGCTTTAGTTTCCTTTGGATTTGAAGATACAATGATCGGATACCCTTGCCCTCTACTCTTTATTACCTGAAAAATTTCCAGATCAAGTCTTTTGTACAATTATCTATAATGGTGTACGGTTAAAAAAGGACAATATCTTATTAATGGGACGGGGTTTCACATATTTGTATATAAACTTGATACCTTGAAAGCGTCTTCGTCAGTACGATCATCTCCGATATACAGAGGGAGAACATCATTGGGATTGCTCAGCCCTAGAGTGTCCAGTAAATATTCCAGGGCATGACCTTTGTCCCATTCTATAGATGGTCGAATTTCCATAACCTTTTCCATGCAAAATATATACAAACAATAATTTTGAGTTTGGAAGGAAACTCAGAGCTAAGATTTATAGTATGTAAGTTGAAAAGTTTAATTTATCATACCTTTTTACCCTCACTTAGATAAAAATCCGGGTAGTTTTTCACCACAGATTTCACATTCTCTTGCAATATTCTGTAATCCTGCATGCATGTAAAATCTTAATTATAAATTCCTTGTGATGGAAGTTGCTACTGTCAAGTGAAAGTTTAAAAAACTCGGAGCAGGGGCATAACCCTTGAGACTCAAGGAACCCTAGATTTTTATCTCTAGTTTCGCCCTGAATCGAAACCTATATGATCTCCGTGTTTATTACCTCTTCCCGGACTTGTCTGAAATGTACAGAGACGCAGAATCGATTATCCTCTATTCTGACACCTTGTATTTTCCTGGTTTCTTCTTCCAAATCTTTGATTATCTGTTACCATCCATCAAATTCTGTTAGCTTGAACAATAAGTTATAACAAAGTAGGTGAGTGGGTGCATGGCAAATGAAACAAAAGAAGGTTAGTTATTTAATTACCTTATGAATTTCAGGCAAAAATTTCTTAGCAGGCTGAAACAAAACTTCATTACCCTGCAGAATAATTGTTAATAACCATTCAAATTTTACAAGTCTTGGGTTAGAAGATTAGTGAATTTTACAAGAAGAAGAACAGAATAGAGGAAGAAACTGACCTTTTTGCCATGTCCTATAGTGAGATTCTTTCCATCAGAATCCTTAATTGGCCTTGGTGGTGCCATTATGTCCATTCCATGACTCCCAGCATAATACACATTACTCAACTGTACAAATTCCTTAACCTGAATTCAAGATAAGAATGAGTTAAAAGAATTGTAATAGTAAAACCTCCAAGCTAATTAAAATTTTAAAAAAAAAAAAAAAATCGAGTTCATTGATATTCTTGGTATATATGTATGGATCGAACTGTCTCATTACGTTCTGAACCTCAGTCCATTCATACCTTTTCTCGGCTTCTACCGCTTATAATAGCTGTTGGAAAATATTTTGCAACTTCACGCACAGCAGCTCGCATCTAAAAAAAATAAAATTTAAACTAATTTTTAAGATGCTTAATTAATTAATCTGGATGATTTGTAAATAAATTTCTCCCTTAATCAATCAAAGGGTTTTGAGTATTGAAATAATTAACCTCATCAGACATAAAGGCAGAATCAGGATCATCAACAATTGGCGAAAGAGTGCCATCATAATCTAAAAACACAGCAATCATCTTCCCTTTAGCTTCCTTCATCATTCGATCAAATGAGTCTAGTGCTGAAGGATGTTCCACCTAACAATAAATGAAGGATTTAATCTTAGTATTCAAATAAAAAAAATCAATGTTAGTTATTAAATAAATGAAAATTCTCAAGTACGGATATCCATACTCGCGGTAAAATTATATTGTACTGTTTAATATATCATTATAAACGTGTGGATGTCTGCATTAAAAAAAAAAGACGATAATATAATAATTTTATGTTATACTCCTAATTTTCATCTCTGATCCCAACTCAGGGCAATCTGATTATAGCATTGATTATTATTTTTATATAAATTTTTATATAAGCGATGACCAATGATCCTAATTTTTTTATTATAATATTATGAATGACATTAGCCTCGGATGATACATGAGCCGGCCCTGCCCCAACTTATAATATTTTATGTATGATACATTAAAATTTGAGGTGTCGTTAACCCAAAAAAAAAAAAAAAACTTGAAGGATTATCGAAATATTTAAGATAATCAACCAAGAAGACTGTGTTGTATTATAAATATAACCCTTATTATAAAATTGAATTGGTCCTAAAGTGTACATAAAATTGGTTACTAATCAACATAGAAAAACAATGGTGATTAAAATAAATGAAATCCTACCACCCATGAATTATAACTTGCTTCTGAAGTTATGGAGAAGCCACCACCATTTTCATCATTCATTGCTTTTGAAAAAAGCTTCACTTTCTGATTACTAGAAAACGATCTTTGGAACCCCATTACTTGATTAAGCTTTGCAAAGTTTCTCTGAGCATAAAAAAAAAAAAGCAAACATATTAAGGAAATTAAACAATGAAGCAAGCTATGAATTTGAATCCCATTAAAAATGGCTAATTAATTAACATGATAATAATGTTAATACGTACCTGAATTTTACTCATCGTGATCATGGCTGTGTTACCACTTCTTGTATATACCTGTGACTGAAAAAAATTAAATCATCAAAATTGTATTTAAAAATGTTTTTTGATGTTATCAAATTTGCTTCAAATAGTAACAAAATATTCTTCATCTTTCTTTTTATTAATTTACATTCAGTATCGATAACAAGGATAATGAAATTAAAATCCGGACTATTAGAACTTGACATGGGTATTAAATTTAAAATTTCTATTATTGAACATGAAACACATATCAATTTTAAGTCCATTAATAATCGAAATTTCAAGTTCAATGTCCTTAATTTTCCAAGCTCAATAATTGACTATAAAATAAAAATAATCATCACATAAAATATGCTCTAGGTGAAGTGAAGCTTTCAAGTAAATATTTCAAAGGTCGGTGTTCTAACATAACACCTGTATAAAAATTTGAGGAAAAAAAAATAAAAAGTACAAATTGATAAATTATTTTTAACAAAAATGTCACTTTCCAGGGGAAACGCTTTTGTAAAAGACAAAGTACAAATGGTGACAATTTTAGAAGACAAAAAGTATGCAATTTCAAATAAGTTTAATTAGATTCGATCGATGACTCAACATTACATGGCTAGCCAATTTTAAAACTCGAGTAATGTTCCAATCATCTGATTCGGATGAAACTGAGACTAGCTAGAGATGTAAGATTTTAAAACAACAAAAATTAATTAAAAAAAAAAATGAATGGCTCCACTTTAACAACTGTAACAGCTACTTCATTTGCTAACAAAGTTGAACTAAACTAATTAATGTGAGGGTAAGACTTTATTGACATGGGACCTCTTCTTTGCCGGTCCTAAATAAATTTATAAATGCGAAGTAATTCATCGATAAAAGTGAGTTTTTTTTTTTTTTTTTTGGATTTTTTAATGTAATGGATATTAATTTTCTTAAATTTGGAGTCCTTAATTTTGACCCAAATTTAAGGGGTCCAACCGATCGTTTATGTCGGCTGTCTCCAGGACCATCCCCGGTCCTCTTCATTTGTAGCTCAGTGCATACACGTTATAGAATTTCACGACTCTAACTTAATCCAAAAATTAGTTTAAGAATTGGGAATTGCTTTAAGCTTATATTCACTTATTAAGACCAGTTTTCGTCATTTTTCATTCAACTTACGTACAAGTTGATCTTTTGTTTAGTCTGTGTCAAGTGAGTATAGGGCTGGTAGAAAAGTTTGAGGCCCGCTCGAGCCCAACCTAAAGTTTGAAAATATTATGATTTTCAAAAATCCTAACCCGAGCCCGATCAAACCTGAGCCTGGTTAGGCCCGACATAATTCAAGTCCGGGCCGGACTTAACAAACCCAAGTCTAACCTAATTCGTTATCATTTTTATCGTTTTACGTTAATAGATAGTGTGAGCCCATATTGATATAATATCGTGTTACAAAGCCAAAATAGTTAATTCATTGTTAATTAATTATGATTTAGGGAGCAATCACAAGGTTCGAATCCCACTAGATGCATTTCCTTGGGGCCATGCCCCCTGGTGTGAAAAGTCAGCGACTTACCCTGATCTGTGTTGGGAAACTTCTGAGGGCACGAGTCACAGGTCCCGGGGATTAGTTGAGGTGCGTGTAAGCTGACCCGGACACCCCGATTATCCAAAAAAAAAAGTGTATTTATTATGGTTCCACAAATCACACCCACAGCCACAGGACATAAACACTAGCATGCATGCGCACGCACGTGACACGTCCCCATACAACACGTGCTTCATATGAGTCACCATTGATTAGATGACTTCTTCTTTCTTTAAAACCGAAATAAAGACTTAGACAATGAAGTCTTTGTTTGAACCAGACAAAGGGTAATGAAACTACTAGGAACTGCAGTTAAAGATTCATATGGTGCCAGTCAAAGTCTAGCTCTTTAATTAATTACAATTAAGTTTCTTAGTTAATTAAGAATAATAGTTTTTTAGTTTAAGAGGTAGGTAATCCAATAATTGTTTTGAAATCATTACTTAAACTATCAAAAAAAAAATCACCATGAACTTAATAATTTTATATTATAAAATCTTTTAAAAATAATATAAGACATTTGAGAAATTTTTTTTTTTTTTTTGGAAACGTTGGAAACTCCGCCATCAGACCATCTGACCCGAGCTTAAGTGGAGGAAATAAAACCCCGACCATCACAAATTCTTATAAGAAATACACTGTATGGACTCAAATTTGAGATCTGACAACTAAATTCTAAATTTTTTACCACCAAAACACACTCATTTGGGACGAGATTTGAGACTTGAATCTTCTAAAATATTTATTTGATCGAATATTTCTCTACACTAAAGCTAATGACAAAAATAAATTTTTTTAAGAAAAAAAATTAATGACATATTTTAGTATACTTTGACTTGAAATTAAATTTTTATTTTTTTTTATCTGGCAGAATACTCCTCAAAATGTTTACAAATATTATGAAAATTTTCGAGAAGATATGTCCTTTGTATTTAACTTAAACACACACTAGACTCGTGATGGTAACATTAAACAATATTGTTTAGTAATATATGACAAATTATTGTTACGAAAACAACTTTTCTACACAAATTTATACTCTTAAAAAGGAAACCTCAACCGTACATTGATATTAAAATATATGTGATAAAAAATTATGAGAAATTTAACCAATTTAATTCAATTTTAAATCTAAATTCATTAAAAAAAACCCACTCATGGACATCGCAAAAATAATTTGTCCATTCCCAAACTCGATATTGATTCTAAAATATTTAGTCCACCAAATATCACGTAAAAAGTAAATTTTACCTACTTATAAAATAAAATGTTGCATCCACCATTGTACCCACCCTTGTTTTCCTAATTTTTGAAATTTAAAAATAAAAAATCCTCTAATAAAGTTGACAAATACTTTAATTAGTATATGCAAAAAAAAAAAAGGAGAAAATCTATCATACAACGAAGGTAACATATCATTCATATAACAATTCAATCAATAATTATCACGTGTGCTAAAATATTAAAAAACAACTAAAATGATGAATTTTAAATCTTACTAAAATATTAAAAAACAACTAAAATGATGAATTTTAAATCTTAAATATCACTTATTAATTTATTGATACTATCACGTTATCTATACCTTAATTAAACGTTATCTATACCTTAATTACACCAAAGAATTACTCGCAAAAGAGTCGTGTACATCAGCAAAACAGCTCACCATCATAACAAACTCATAACCGTTTTTTAGGTACACTGCATGTGGTCCCCATTTAATTGAAGAGACTTGTCGGTGGGACCAGGGCGAAGCCAGAAGATTCTTCGAGGGATTTTATAATTTTTAATAACTTAATTTATAAATTCAGGGCATTTATATTATTTATATAATAAAAACAGTTGAATTTTTTTGAGAGAATCGGCTGATTCCTACACATGGCATCTAGTCTCACCACGTGTCAATTATTGTGAGGCTGATTAAAAACCAGGTGTTTGGGCCCCCGAAAGCAAATGAAAATTATGGTTGAGTAAAAATGGGCCGGAGGCCCAGTCAACAATGGGGCCCAGTCAAGACACGTGTGCGGTCAACAATTCTTACTTCTCAAAAAAAGAGAAAAAGTTCACTTGTAACCGATACTGAACCTTCTCAATTCTCACCGACACTAACAAACAAATCCACTCGCGCGTGTAATACAAACCCAATGACCTAAACGAGCGTCAAACCCACGAGCTCGCTAATAGCGTAGGGCGTATCCTATTTAATCAACGAACAACATCAGTTTTTTAGTTTTGTTTCTTAATTAAATGTTTTTATGTTTGTCAACCGGTCTTTCCGGTAACGGAAGCTATCAGAACAATTAAAATTTACCTGTTGAAGCAGTTGCAGGTTACTATCGGAAGAAAATTTATGCATGAAAATATGTTACCGGAAAATCAAGAACGCGCAGAACTATAAACATTAACAATAATGGCATTTTTAAAAGCAAACTAAAATCATGAGTTATTATTAAAAAATTATTTAAATAATTACACATGATTAAAAAAAAAAAAAAGGCTTACCGAAGACATTGTTATTCCTCAGGAATTATTGATTAAATGATAGCTTGGAATTAGGGAAAAAGAAATGAAAGAGAATTTATGTTATGTTTTGTTTTGAGAGAGAGAGAGAGAGAGAGAGAGAGAGAGAGAGAGAATCAATGAAAGCTTGAAATAGGGAGGAGGAGAAGTTCAAGAGAGGTGGGGTTTATTTATAGAATTGAGAGGGGTTTATGGGGGATTTTGGAAGTTTGTAAAATGGTGTCATTGTTAGGATACCCATTTGCAAATTTCATATATATATTTGAAAATGTTGGAAATTCCGTCGTCAAATCATCCGATCCGGATTTAAATAGAATAAATAAAATCTTCAACTGTCTCAAATTTTTATAAAAAACGCAGCGTCTGGATTCGAATCATTGACCTGAAGGCCAGATCTTGAACCCTACATTATCAAACCACGTTTATTGGAGACACCATGAATTATATTTATTAATGTACAATGACTGAAATAGACTTGTGTAGTTTTTTTTTTTTTTTAAAAAAAAAATTGTTTATAATTATTGTTTAATTAAAATATATAGGAGAAAAATTGTTTATAATTATTGTTTAATTAAAATATATAGGAGTTGTTTAGTTTGACATTAATTAGGTCGAATTTTCGTTAGGTAAACTACAAGATTTAGGGCAAGATTAAAAGCTTATAATATTTTATTTGAGATTATATCATTAACTAATTAGAAAAGTGAAAAAGTTTTCTAAAATGGTCTTTTGTTACTTGCATGAAAAACGTGCAAACTAAAAGTGGTGGGTGCATATGTGCTGACTGGATTAAAATATATATATATATATAAATAAATAAATTGTTATAACAACATTTTAATCTTTATAATTTTAACAATACTAGCTCAGTCCCTATAATTTTTAAAAATATAAGCTTTAGTCAATACCATTAAATATTTTTAGTTAATTGAGTTATTTTTTATCTAATTTTAAAATAAATTTTTACTATATTTAAATAATTTTATGATATTCAAATCATTTATACTACAGTTGATCTTTGCCATCAATTTAACATAGGATAACATATCAATATTTTGTGGGTATTTTTATTATAAAATATAAATCACAGGAAAAAATAATAAAAAGTCAATAAATGCAATAAAAGCCAAGCAAAAGAGAGTGAAACATTTCACATCTCTGATTCAGCCAAATAAATGGACACAAGACTCTACATTCAATATTATTAAAAAAATTTAAAAAATAAAAATATATCTTTCACTTGTCCTTAGACTCCTTGTGAGGCCTAATTTATCAAATATTATACAGATAAATTTTCTGTTTTTTTTTTTTTTTTTTGCCAGATATTTAAAGAAAGTAATAATCAATAAGATTTTCCTAATTTTCTCTTATTAAAAAAACATAAAATTATTTTTTCCTTTTTCTTTCTACATATTAAGAGTATGGATTTAGCCGTAAATAAAATATTTAGTTAATAAATAAATTTACAAAGAGTACAATATATATAATTTATTGACAACCTTACACCCCTATACTTAGAGGTCTAAAATTGAGGAGAAAATATGTCTTGAATTAAGGGAACATGAAGAAAAAATAATTATAATAATAAATGGTCATCTTAACGAGTATCATAAGGACACTCATTAATGATTCATTTTATGAAAATTTTTACATCATTTTTATGAGGAATGTAAAAATTATTAAAATATTAATTATTTTCTTTTTTTCCGTGAAAATTTTCTTAAAATGGATCATTAACGAAGAATAAGTTAGCATTTCCCAAAATTTTTTTTAAAAAAAAAAAAAAAAAAAAAAACATAGATGGAGACATAGACTAGAATTGGCATGGTCTAAAAAGAAGAACAAGTCATTAATAATTTTTTTTCTTCAAGTTCCTTGAACTTGCCCTAACTTGGATTCAATCAATCAATTGCCTTGAAACTTCCTTTGAATAATTTTTATTTTTTCAAACTGCTCCATGGCCCCCTCTATAAATAAAGATTGCTCTTAGGATTCTCAGTCTCATGTTGACTTTGTATCAAAAAATCAAAACAAGGGGATCATATGATCCGTTAATTTAATAAGTATAAATTAACGGATATTCTGGAAAGATAAAAATATATATTTTAATATAATATTATTTATCTTTTAATATATTAAGATATGTATTTGTCTATCTTTTTAGTGAGTCTATTAACTTATCAGTTATCAGGTTAATAGAACGGATCTTTCATTAAAATATCACTTTATATATATGTATATATATATAACAAAAATATATTAAGATTTTATGAAACTATTTAACTTGTAAAAGTTATAATATATATAATATTTTAAACAGCAATATAAAAGTAGTAGTTTTCAAACTTAAAACTTGTAATCAGACATCAAAAAAAGAAAAATAACCATGTCGTTCATATATACACATTCAAATCTATTGAAAAAACGAATACAAATCTCTAATGCGAGCGTCCTCATAAAGACAAAACATCAATTTTTTTTAGAAATTTTATCGTCAAATCATCCGATCCACCTTAAATAGAGTATGTAAAATCTCCAATTATCTCAGGCTTTTACAACTCGAATTCATAACCTGGAAATCAAATATTCAAAAATGCAGATGACCATACACCAAGTACCTATAAAAAAGAAATCCAGAGACTTTTATGTGTTTATAGTGAAATTCTAGATTTTGTAAAATGCAAACGACTGCATATGACTTTTATTTATGATATAAAGAACCAACTATAGAACAGCAAAAGTCAAAAATTGCTGAATATAAATTATCTTCCTCAATTCAACGAAGCGTACCAAAATATTCAATACAATTATATTTGGAATTGTATTGAATATAACTACAAATTATTTAATTATTTTTAAAATTTTAATACACGTACCAAAATATTAGGGAAAAAAAAATACATTCCAAGTTGAATAAAGCAAGCTATTTCCAATCAATTTCTTCCTTTTTTTTTTTTTTTTTTTTTAATTTCAGGAATATAGTAGGAAACTTCCATTGGGTCACAATCAGTTAGATGAGGAAATGGAATGAAAAATATTTTCCTTGTATAAAAGTTGTTGTGTTGTTGTCATGAAATTTGCAAAATAACTTGCATTCAGGGAAAGTTCTAATGCTCTGAAGTAGGCATAACTATAAGGTCACTACCTTGTGGGTGCCAACTATTTGAAACGATATGGTTGAATCGGTAAAATCTAGTATTGAAAATAAGACGTTTGGGTTCGAACTCCACTCATATCGGTGTGTGTGAGATTATGTTGCACTAAATTACAATTAAAAAAGAAAAAAAAATGACTACTCTCTTTCCTTCATCTGACAAACTTTATAAACCATCCAATTTTGCTTGATTCAATATCAAAATGGCAAAGCAAAAAATCAAATAAGACCTTGTTGATTTCATAATTCATCTTCTCTGATCGATTGTCACAAAAACCAACCAAAAAATGAAAATTTACTGTTGGGGAATTATGTGTTATTAGACGAATTCAACATGCATCATAACAAATCTGAAACACCAAAACCAGAAACAAATCTACACTAACATGCCAATATTTAACATAAACCCTAAACCTTATAGAATGAGAAAAAACCTGGAAAATTGTGGATGATGATTTAAAACGAATCCAAGTCGAGAAGCCTCTCTGTCCTTAAGAACTTATTAGTCTCGTCTCGATGTTCTACGGATTTTGTGAGTAAAGTCCTCACAGGATAACTTGGATTCCTTTTGTTCAAGGGGCACTCCTTAACAAGATCTCGAACTGGGACAAGGTGAAATCTCTCTAACTCTAACAACAAATGTGTAAGTAAGAACTCAAGACTTCTGATTTATGGATTTATAAGAAATAACATAAGGCTCCCTTATATAGACATGGAAGCGTGCCATGGAGGGCACCCTTTGGTTTGGGGGTAACCCTCCCAAGGGTTTACCCCTCCTTAAAATGCTACATGGGGAAAAATATTTAAAGAAGAAAACTTTTGTTGAATTTTGAGGTTTTATGATACTGGTAGAAAATATTGATCGAGAGTATAAACTACCTTATAAGTCATAAATTGCTGAATATAAATTACCTTCCTCAATTCAAAGAAGGGATAAATGACTCGATATAAGATAAATGAGTAATTCTTTAGTACCACCGTTATATGAATGACACGATACAACTAACTAATAAATATATAATATTTGGAGTTGTATTTAATACAACTATGATTTATTTAATTATTTTTTAATATTTTAATACGCATATCAAAAGATTATTAAATTTAATAATGTAATGAAGGAAAAAATAAATACATTCCAAGTTGAATAAAACAAGCTATTTCCAATCAATTCACCAATTTTTTCCTTTTTTTTCAGGAATATAGTAGGAAACTACCATTGGGTCACAATCAATTAGGTGAGGAAATGGAATGAAAAATATTTTCCTTGCATAAAAGTTGTTGTATTGTTGTCATTAAAAAATTTGCAAAATAACCTGCATTCAGGGAAAGTTCTACTTTCTTTCTATGCATTTATGCTGTGACGTAAGCATAATTATAAGGTCACTACCCTGTGGGTGCCAACTACTTCAAACAGTATGGTTGAATTGGTAAAATCTAGTATTGAAAACAAGACGTTTCGTTTCGAACTCCACTCATATCAGTGTGCATGAGATTGAATTGTACTAAATTACAATTAAAAAAGAAAAAAGTGAAAACCCTCTTTCCTTCATCTCACAAACTTTATAAACCATCCAATTTTACTTGATTCAATATCAAAATGGCAAAGCAAAAAACCAGTTAAGACCTGTTGATTTCATAATTCATCTTCTCTGATCGATTGTCACCTGCATTTCGAAAAAATTTACAAAAACCAACTAAAAACTGCTACATTTGAGGTATTATGGTACCATTTGGTAGATAATATTGATCGAGTATAAACTACATTATAAGTCATAAATTGCTGAATAGAAATTATCATTCTCAATTCAAAGAAAGGAGAAATGACTCATAAGATTAATGAGTAATTCTTTAGTACCACTATTGTATGAATGACATGATACGACTAACTAATAGATATATAATATTTGGAGTTGTATTTAATACAACTACAATTTATTTAATTGTTTTTAATATTTTAATACGCATGCCAAAATGTTATTAAATTTAATAATGCAATGAAGGGAAAAATAAATACATTCCAAGTTGAATAAAGCAAGCTATTTCCAATCACTTTCATCAATTTCTTCCTTTTTATTTCAGGAATATAGTAGGAAACTTCCATTGGGTCACAATCAATTAGGTGAGGAAATGGAATGAAAAATATTTTCCTTGTATAAAAGTTGTATTGTTGTCATGAAATTTGCAAAATAACGAAAATTCTACTTCCTTTCTATGCATTTATGTTGTGAAGTAGGCATAACAATAAGGTCACTACCTTATTATGGGTGCCAATTACTTGAAACGGTATGGTTGAATCGGTAAAATTTAATATTGAAAATAAGACGCTTGGGTTCGAATTCGAGTGTGTATGAGATTGGATTGCACTAAATTTTTTTTAAAAAAGTGACTATCTTCTTTCCTTCATCCGATAATAAACCATCCAATTTTGTTTGATTTAATATCAAAATGGCAAAGCAAAGAACCAGATAAGACCTTGTTGATTGCATAATTCATCCTTTCTAATCGATTGTCAGTTTGTCACTTGCCTTTCGGAATGAAAATTTACAAAAACCAACCAAAAACTGCTACATGCGAAACTGGTTTAAAGAAGAAAACTTATCTTGAATTTTAGGGTATTATGGTTAGGGATGACAAAACGAATTGACGAATTGAATTTGTATCGAATCTTAAACGAATCGAATACAAATATTCGTTTAGTAATGATATTATTCAATAACATAAATTAACATAATTTATTTCCATTAATTCTTAATAAATATATAAATATGAAATACGTAATTAATATATTTACTAAAAATTGTTCACCAAACATCGATAATATTATTTTTTTTTTCTCATGGTAATTAGCCATAATTTCTCGAATCTTAATTAAAAAATAATAATAATTAGTAAAAGAAAATAATAAAAAGAATCTTCAATGAATAAACGAATCAATAAACTTAAATTCGTATTCGATTCGTTTAATAAACGAATTGAATCGAATGGACTCATTTATTAACGAATAAACGAATCAAATCAGTATGCATGAGATTGGGTTGCACTAAATTACAATTAAAAAAGGAAAAAATGACTACCCTCTTTCCTTCCTCTACAAACTTTATAAACTATTAAACCATCCAATTTTGCTTGATTCAATATCAAAATGGCAAAGCAAAGAGCCAGATAAGAACTTGTTGATTTCATAATTCATCTTCTCAGATCGTCATAATTCATCTTCTCAGATCGATTATCACCCGTCTTTCGGAATGAAAATTTACAAAAACAACCAAAAACTGCTACATGGGGAACAAAGAAAACTTCTGTTGAACTTTGGGGTATTATATCATGCAAGAGTTTCTATATGAATTTTTAGCTGTCCACAGATATATAACAACAACAATAACAACAAAAACTATGGATCTATGAAGCTTATAAAATGAGAAAACTAAAAACTCACCTAGCTTCGAGTATCTTCAGTTGTCTCCGCGTTCTATAACTTCTACCATGTCAGCGGCCTCAGCTTCTATGCATGGCCCTTAAGTCTTGTCATCAGTTTGTTTGCCATTCTCCACCATCTCAGCCACCTCAGCTTTTGGGGCATTCTGGAAGTTCCCTTCGTCAGCTTTCCCACCATTCTCTACCTTAAGAAGATCCAGAGGGCTAGCAGCTGGGTCTAACTCCCAACTTCCAGCAGGAGTGTTATCAGCTTCATTGCCTGTAAGCAAGCGACTAGGAACCTGATGAGAGAAGCGAAACATCTCTACTTTAGGGATTCTTCGGACTTTATTGGGATCCATGTGCTTCTGAAAAACTGTCGTGAAACCAGAGACTTTAACAAGAGGTGCAACAGATACACCTTGTTCCTCATTAAAGTCCTCAACCACCTCCACCATGTCGTATGTGTGTATCATATTGTCCGGAGTATGCTCATTCCAATCAGGAGACCAGTTTCGGTAAAGAGCCCAGATATCCCCCTTAGAAGGAAATATGCGAATGACCCCACGTGCACCTTTTGTCCATTTAACCTTGTGCGAGAAAGCATTTAATGTTTCGCTAATTTCATGCTTGCCAGCCCGGAAATCTCCGCAAGTTTTGGAAAAACCAGACTCTACCCAGCGTACAGGGCCCAGTTCACTGTTGCTTCTTGAGTTCAGCCAACTGATCTTCATCTTGAATGGCTTAAAAGAGATCACCTTATGAATTCGAGCATAGTAACGAGGCATCCCGTCATCATCATCATATGCAGCCCAAACCTGGTCATCTCCAAAGGAACTTTCAGTTCTATCCAAGTCAAAATTGTGGAAATCGGAATCTGGAACATTAATTGACAATGCATGAGCCTTTTCATCCGAATCACCATCATACGAGCCAGAAATGGAATCCTTATTTAATTTTTTACTATTAGACCCATTACACTCGCTGAGATCATGCAAATCACCATTAACCACACTTTTCTGCTTCTTACTTTCTCTCTCTTTATTTTTTACTTTCTCTCTGCCAGTAGTCTTGGCATCAGTTACTGAGCTCCATTCTTGAAGTTTCTTGCGAATTTCAGACCGTGCCTTGTGCAAAAGCATATTTCGAATCTCAAATAATGACAGTTCTCTCGAAATGTTGGGCTTGGTATTTGTACCAGTAAAACCATAGATATTCTCTGCTTGAAAACTGCCCCTTGTAAATTCAAATGCACTTCCTGAGCCAGCTCCACTTCCCATGGACTTTTGATTCCCCATGTCACCTCTTCTCTTTTTCAAGGCTGCTGCCTGTGCTTCCTCGCACTCTCTCTTCAGTTTATCATGCACCTGCTGACCCGCATTTGCAGCTTGAGTAGTAGTGGAAGATGAAGAAACCTTGCTATTAACACCAGCCATTGTAGAGAAAGAACCACTACGGAGGTTTGCACTATTAAGACCTGGTGATCCCTCAGAATTATACAAGTTACTATTTGATGAGTGGTGTCTTGAATTCGGATGCTTCTGGCGAGAAGAAAAGTGGGACTTGAAAGCATTTGAAGGTGGAGGCTTCTCTACAGCCAGAAAAGCCTCACGGCAATTAGGGCATAGGAGAGTATTATTCAGGTAAATCCTCAGATACTCAAACTGTGTCTTGCATTTGTTGCAAATAGTCCAAAACGTACAAGGATTTTGATTAGAAGGGGGAACTGAGGTCGAACTCGTTCGAGTAGTGTGGTTCTGAGCCCTAGCTTGTGAAGACACATTTTTGGTAGACGTATGAATCCCATTTGCACCAGGCGATGCAAATGAAACCCTATTTTGAGTTGGATTTTTCTGCTGGCCTTTCAGTTTCAATTTCTCATTATAAGCTAATCTCTTTGCCTTATCCGATAAAAAGCTCCAGGCCTCCGAAACCAGCTTAAAAGCACCTTCTGCACCTGTATCCTTGTTTTTGTCAGGGTGAAGTGACAGAGCCAGCTTTCGGTATTGTTTCCTCACTGTTTCATCATCAACCCATGGGTTTGTACCAAGTACAGCATGCCAATCTACCTCGCCATTAATTTTTTTCTCCGCAGCAATATAAACCTCGATTATCATCAACATTTGGGAGATACCCTCAAGCTGAGGATATAAATTTTGAGCCTTCAAAGCAAATTTCTTTGCAACAGTGTAGTTTTTTTCTTTAAGATTTTTCTCAGCAATTTCCTTAGCCCGGACTGCCTCATCCTTGTTACACTCCATAAGCTCCTTAATGGATATGAAGTCTTTTACCCACCAAGGTATTACAAATATCAGCAAAGTTTCAACCAAGAATCAGATACAAAGGCCCAATGCTCTTTTCATACATTAGGAGTTACGACAGAGACAGTAGCTTCAAAACTTTAATACCTGAACAGACAGGAAACAGAACATCTAAATTAAAAACTGATTGTACAGCTCAAAACGTCGCCCATCATAACCTTGCAGTGAACTAGAAACAACACATTTTAACCAGCAACATACTGAATCCTGAATTTTGATTTCTTAACCAAAACACATTATGATATTCGATATAGATAATATGTTTCTCTATTTGACTCGAGACTTTATGAAAAGCTCTCAACATTGGCTCTACCCATCATTTCATTTAATAGGGTTTGTTGTCTTCCCCACTTATGATTGTCTACAGCTTTTTATAGACAGAGGCACCTAAGCAAGAATCACAAACCCAGTCTCTATACATAGTACTTCGACCTAAACGCTTGTAGAGTTTCCTACACCAGAAACAGGAAAAATGTAACCAGGCAATTTACTCACTTATGAATCAAGCAATGCAGACAATATGCATGCATGCTTTCCAAATGAGGTAGAATATCATAAAAATAATTATTATAATTAGATACTTCCATTTTTATTTCAGTATCAACACTGCTGCCAAGTTATCACTTGGTTTTTCTAAATAATGTCTACCATTATAATACACATAATTAGGGTTTAACTCTTTTCTTCCATAGAATAATTCATTTTTCCACAAGCATTAGAATATCATCATATCACGCACGTGTAGATTCATAGACACACAAACTAACAGTTATACCATGTATTGTAAAGTACCTATCGGTTAATATTTCATTGTGGTTCTAGAATACGCACCCTTAAATGATAAAATGGATGATGCGAACCAAGATAATAATATAGATGATACCTAACTGATGACATTAAGTGGACAGGTCCAATTGGTTAATTGACTACATTCAATAGAATGTTAACTGATACTCAAAGCAATACGCCCACGCATCTAGTCATGCAATCTGCTCAGTCAACTCAATTAACACGTAAGTAATGGTTCCCTAATGCACCGTATCTCGAATATCCTTGAACAGAACTCAAAAACAAATGTCAAGGTTTAGATCTATCCTGAATTCTAGACATTTTGACCTTCTCCAATTTCCGATTGGCCTATTTACACTCTAACAACAAAAATGAAGGGATCCATGTTGAAAACAACAATACAAAGAAAAATTGATGAAACAGTATTTGGACACATCAACATGCATACGTACAACTAAAAGCTTTCAATAAGCTATGAAATATAAGCCCTAGTTTCCTTTCCTGATCCAAACTTTCTCACACATAGTAGTGGTGTTCATAGGTCAGGTCGGGTTGTTTTTTTTTTTTTAAATTTTGCAAAACCCGGTCGGGTCACTCGGGTCGCCAAACCCGAACTTTTAGATTGCAAACTCGAGCAGGTCAGGTCACACGAGTCGGCAAAAAAAATAATGTATTAATTATTTTGAGACATAAATACTAGTTATTTTATGTCCAGAAACTTGTCATGCATATAAAGTTTCAAGACAATGAAAGTAATAAACAACTGGAATAATAATAAAAACTTAAAAGATAATAATAAAAATTTTAGAAAATTAATAAAAATATATTGTATCGGGTTGGGTCGGGTTTGATTTTCAAACTCGTGACCCGACTCGCAAAATCTGTCGGGTTAACCCAAATATGCATTATTTTTAATTGAAACCCGAGCGGGTTGAGTCGCGGATTGACCTGAAAATGTGAACACCCCTAACACAGAGTAATATCACCTCTCTAAATAAGGGAAAAAACACTTTATATTGTTTTAAATTTGTCTATTTGCTCCAAAGCAACAATAACACTCCTTTTATTATTTTAAATTTGACTCCATATCACCAAATTTATGAAGCTAGTCTTACTCCGATCACAAAATCATTTATATATATGATGGATTAAAAATTAAAACAGTCAAGAACACAGAATTTCTAAATGTTTAACCCCACAAATTAAAGATTCTGATAACTCAGTAACTCATCAACGTCCAAACACGTAAACGCATGCATTTATGATCTCGCAGGATAGCCATAACACCTGCGTAATTTCCTAATACGATCTGAATTCCCCTTTGTCTACCAGGGCTGAAAGCAAGATAAGGAATAAACTCATTACAAAACTCCAGGTCACTTTAAACACTCAATGATCAACAAAACTTGCTAAGAATTCACTAACGAACCCGAAGATAATTCAAAAGATCACATAAACCAACTAAATGAATTCATTCAAAGACCAACAAAACAACCATTCGGCATATACCCACATAGATCGCAAAAATAAAATAAAAAATAAAAAACCTATTTTTACTTAACCAAGCTTCGCTCCATGAACCATACAGAACACCGACTAAGCCACATTGAATAACATGAAAAGCCACAGAGAATTGTCAAAATTCAAACTTTCAAATTCCTCCTCAAACCAAATTAAACAAAATGAGTCATCACGGATCTAAAGTACAAGAAAGAAAACAAATTTGAACAATTAATCGGCCAAATTTCAGAACTTGAACTCAGCCACTCAATATAAACTGAAACCCTAGATTCTAACATACTAACATGGAAAGCTTTTCATTTTATCAACCAAAAAATGATTTGTAATAGAAAAAATTTCATATAAGAAATAATAGAGAAATGGGTATGTTTTACCTACTTAAAGAAAGTATCTTGAAGGTGAGAAATTTGAATATGGTGACAATATGAAATCACCAGCTAGTACTGTGACCCATATGGTAAAAGGCCATGAGAAGTTGAAGAGAACTTTTATTCTCTCTCTTTTTTCCCCTTATTTTAAGTGAACAATTGTAACTGAAAGTCAGAAACAAATTTGGACAAAGCAAAGGAGAAAAAAAATGGAGAATCAAATATGGGTTTGGCTAATATTTAACCTTATTCTAAACTACAACACCACCTTTTGACAATGGCGTTGAACCCAAAAGACAACCAGGGTTAGTTTTTAACCTCTGTGTTGCGTTAATAATTTGTCAAAGTGTGATATTTTATTTTTTAAAAGATAAGAGGATGGATAAAGTCTAAATAAATTTGGTTTGGCAAAAATTCTCGTAGAGATGGGGTCTCCAGAGGATTGGTATGTTAGGGCAGGTAAAGATATAATTTATATATATGTTAGTTGAATAAATCGGGTACGGATATTGATATTCTTGTTTAAATAAAAATAAAATCTACATGTAAATGAGGACTCGCACAGGGCCCGTACGACCCGATGTATTAGAAGCGGATAAGGGGACAATTTTCGTATCCGTTATTTTGAATAGGTTCGGGA
>SKCR01022861.1:0-56887 GCA_019454045.1 Zanthoxylum bungeanum
GCTCTGATACCAATTGAAAATTTGATTTTAGTTTAAGGTTCTGACCCTATGCGAAATTAAACACAATAATTTAAGACAAGTCCTAATTATTGTTTCTTTGGATTAACAAAATCATCAAACACTCTTAAGTTTAATAATTATAAATCAACATAAATAAAGCATAAAAACAAAGTAAACACCAAAAATTTTATTAACGAAGTGGAATACTCGTGCGAGTAAAAAACACTTCGGGTATCTAGGCTACCAGCCAAAATCCACTATAACGAGAAAACTTACAGTGATGGTATAAGACCTATGGCAGACTTTCCGCCGACTCTAATACCTTTAGATTGAAATAACCCGAAGAACTCATCGAGCCTGCACCAAGCGGCCTTCTTTAGAACCTCTGAAGTCTCTGAGTGGATCAACGGTGCGAACTCGCAACGCCAGAACTCTTAATGTCAATCTTCTTCCTTTAGAACTACGAAGGCTTAGGAAATTGGGTTAAGGTTATGTTTTTGTGCTGATGGTTACCAAAGAACAATCTTACCAAAATAAAGAAGACAATGAAATCAATGAAGTATTCTAGGTTGATTGTCAAGAATGAATAAACAAAGTATATGGTGGCTCTCAAAATAGTGTTTCTTTTGAGAGCCACCATATACTTTGTTTAAATGGCTAAGTGTTTGTCAAAATATTGTTTCTTTTGAGAGCCACCACCCCTGGGTAAAGTGGCTAAATGTTTGTTTAAATAGGTATAGAAAAAATAAGATTTTCCTTGTGCAAAACTGGCTTAAAACGCGTCCAAAATAACCCACTTACTCATGGGATTTTGAATGCCCCTTAAACGCTCCTCAAACGTAAAGTTTATGCCTCCGGGCATTAGAACGCTCAGAAAACAACACGAACGCACATCGCGAATTGATTTTGAGGTGTAATTTAAAACACTTGTAACTTTCTCGTCCCTTGGACAAATCATGCGTTATTTATATATATGTGATCGTCTTCGAGTCTACTTTCCAATGACATTGACCTCATGTCAACTGGATCTCTAAATATTCTAGAATGTCCAAAAGTGTGAACGTCACTTTGATATTTTCATATGATATTGTTCAAATACTTATCTAATTGCTCAGAAATCTGCAACCCTCATTACAACTAAATTAAACTTGTTTTGTTACGGAAGTTGCCAACACACATGGAACTAACAAACTCATTTAGCTCTCGCATGAACTCCTTTGTACGACAAGGTCATGTCCTTCTGTCAAACTTCATCAGTCTCTCCAAGCCCTTAGGCCTCTATTATGTATTTTTGGACTAATTACAATACTTATCATACTTATCTTCGGTATTTTCTAGTCTCACTGAAGAAAACTACATCAGATTTGATGCTATGAAGGGTCTCATTCACAGCTCGAAATGTACGAGGATTCCCCAATCCTCACACATTCTAGCATAATATTTTCATAATTCTCGGTGGGGCTGGCCAGCAGCCACCACCGATTCAGCTTCATTTCCTCAAATTCAGCACCAGTAGATATAACTAATACCTGCACCTCGCTCTCTATTGTAAAAAGTCCCTTTATGGTTTCCTCGTGAGCATTCGTTTCCTTGATATCAATCTTGTTCTTCTCCAACTTGACTTTCTTTCCCCCTCATTTGTTTTGTCAGGCTTCAGCTCCATGTCTCTATTCATTTTCTGCAGCTGGTTGACCTCTATTAAGATCACAAGGTACAAAGGTTGCAAAGGCCTCCTAGCTTTAGATTTCTATCGGCCTTCAGTGAGCTTTGTCTACAATAGGCTTTTCTTATGAGCCACAATGTTTGTTTTGTTTGGGCTTCCTGCTAACCGGGCTAAGCCCACTTTATTTTGAGCCCCCCATTCCAAAATCTTCAGCCTTGTCATTGATGACTTCCTTTCTATACCCCTGCTTCCCATGTTGCACCTTTAGACCTAATACAAATCATATCCTAAGAATGAATGTTCTTGTTTTTTTTACCCTCTCAGAATCCCTTTTTAAGCTTGCTTCCTTTCAGACCTTCACCAGAACACATGGCTCTCATCCATAGGCCAAATTCCAGTTTATCCCCACGTTCTTATCTCAATTCAGACTAGCTACGTCGCATTCTCGATGGCTGTGTCCAATAACTCCACATCCATAGCAGAACTCCGGTAGTTCCATATAGACTCGGCCATAGGTTCGGTTTCGTTCCGAACTGGCCGGTTCCCGATTTCACAAGTGTGGAACAGGAATTGGACCAGTTAATTCCGATTCGAATCCGGTTCCACACTTAAGTGGAACCGAACCGTTCGGTTTCGGTTCCATTCGGTTCTTTTTTTTTTAATAAAAAATTTGAGATTGAAAAATTAATTTAAAATTATGAATTTGATTTTTATAATAAACTTACATTAAATTACAAATAAAATTCTTGTCTAAAAAAATTAAAAATAAAATTATTAAATTAAAGAGCTTGAACTTAAATTTTTAAAAGCTTAAGTTGCCTACGTATCCTCCAGATGTGAGAGGAATCAAAGCTCATGTAGTTCCATTATAATTTTAAAATATTTCCCCATTGTAATTTTACAATTCTTTAGTTATTAATCATCATTATCAGTGTCTGTGGATATTCAGCTCCAGTCCCGCTTACACTTGCAGATGCATTGTCGAACAAGTCTTCAAATTTATCGGGGACATCTTCTTGTTGCCTCAGATCAGCTCGGGTCCAATCATCCATACATGTTGTTGCTTCTAAGTGCTTGGATGTAATGAAGACCGTCTAACTTCCAATATATTGTCTCTCATGCTGAAGGCTTGCTCAACCGCAACGGTGGAAACAGGTTTGCCAATATCTCTTTAGCAATAATTGATAAGGAAATAAATTTTGATATCGGTTCCACCATTCAAGGATTTGAAAATTTTTAATAACTAAACTTTCAGTTGAAAACTCAAAATTTGTAGATAAATAATTATCTAATTCCGGGTTATTAGTCGTGTTATTCCTATATTTTTTATTTCGTTGTAGTAACCAACGATCACATGTGCTAAGTCTTGTTTGCATTATGGGTTCGCTACTACTAGATTGTCCTACTGATTGCAAGTTATATCTTCTAATATAATCATTAAATAACTCTATTAATCAATTTTTATTTTAGCTATTATTCTTGTAATATCAATTCCATCTAATATTTCTAAATATCAATAGTAAGCTTGAAAAGTATTATTCAAATCTTCTAATTTAAATATAGGATCGAAAACAGCAGCAATAAGATAAAGTAAAGGAATGTCTCTAAAATAATGCAATCATTTTCGTTTCATAGTATTAATAGCTTCAAACAAACAATATCATTAGGATCAGGACTTTCAACATGCTCATCGAGAGTACCAACAATATTCAAACTTTCAAGAATAAATAAATGTGTTGTATGATAATAAACTCCGCTAAAAATATTTGTAGCATCATTAAAAACTTTTAAAATATCTAAAATTTTATCACAAATTTTCCATTAACTAGGAAAAAGTGTGACATGTTGAACATGTTGAGAAAAAAATTACATAATGCATTTTGTATTGTAAAACTTGACATAAAAGAAAATAAATTGAGTTCCAACGTGTTGGAACATCTCGTGAAAATTTTATCGGTTTAATACAATTTAATTTACAAAACTTGGCTCATTCTCTCCTAACTTGAGATATGACCAAATACAATTAAGTATTTTTTTAATAGGATCAATGAAAGGTGATAATTTTTCCAGACCATCTTGAACACATAAATTAAGGACATGACATGTGCAACGAACATGAAAAAATCGACCCCCTAAATTTGGTTCGCATATTTCTATTAATTCAGTGATTGATGCAGTATTTGTAGATGCATAATCAAATCCAATTGTTAAAATTTTACCTAATAAACCATATTCATCAAAAATTACTTTCATCATTCTATAAGTATTTTGTGCAGTATGTTGTTCATCAAAAACTCTAAATGCAATAAGTCATTTTTGCATTTTCCATGATGCATCAATCCAATGACAAGCCACACTCATGTACGAGTGTGTTCGCCAATGGTCACTTCAAATATCAGAACAAATAGAAAGACGACATTTAATATCTCTAAATGTTTCATTTAAAATAATTTTACCATATTTGTATAATTTATAATTTTGACGTTTTGTTGTATTTCGAGTCATTCTACAAGCAGCATGATTTAAAGCATTTTGAACGTAATTAGTAAAAGTAATTTTTCACCAAAACATAAAGAAAGATTTGTCATACAAGTTAATTTAGCAAATTCTTCTCTATTTTTAGTATCAGAATATTTAAATAAATCTAAAGAACTCGTACCTCTACTAGATGATGCGTACATGACCATTTAAGTTTGCGTCGTATCAAGTTCAAGCTCAACCGCATGATGTCTTTCCAGGTGCTTGTGCATATTGTCGTATCCACCAGTAGATTTGTAAGAAATCTCACAATGGTTGCATACAGCTCTTGGACCTTCATTTGCAGTATCGATGAAATGAAAATGAATTTTGAAAACATCCGAGGAACGAGACTTTACTTCTCTTCTCCGTGAATCGATACTAGGGCCGCTCTCTTGGGTTGGCACATTTGACATTGTATTTTCAGATGAGCTTGCCATTTGTTGTTTAAGAAATTTAAAAGAATTAGAGAATTGAGAATGATAAATTATAATTGTAGATGAGAGAAATTGAGAATGAGAGAATTGTAGGAATTGAGAGAATTGAGAATTGAGAAATTGGTGTGTTGAAATAATGAAAATTGACCATTATTTATACATTTTTAGAATATTTTTGTGATACCTAAAATGCCCCTAAAATTAGCCGTTTTATTAATGTTATTATGGGTAATTTGGGAAATCATATTTTTTTAACGTTGGGGCAGGGAGCCGGCTCCCTGCCCTAGCCCAACGGCTAGTAGCCGTTAGGCTGGCCCCAACGACTAGTAGTCGTTAGGGATGGTTGGAACCGTAGGAACCACTGGAACCGTTCGATTTCAGTGGTTCCTACCGGTTCGGTTGGGGCAATAACCCTAACCGAACTGGTTAAATTCGGTTCTGGTTCCGGTCGGTTGGAACTAGAACCGTATGGTTCTGGTTCCGATTCAGTTTCAGTTCCGAACAGGAACCTTAGTCGGGTCTAGTTCCACATTAACTATAGGAATGGTCGTAGCTGCCTCACTTCCTTATTTTCAATGAGCAAACATTTCTTTAGTGGGATCGTCACATTGATTGAAAATCTTTTTCTAAGGAATCTACCTATACAACTTCTCGTTGGCCCCTGGTCAACTTCCTCAACCTAACCATTTTCCCTCCAAGGAACCTAGCTGCGTTCTCTCTCAAGGTAGTGTAGGTAGGGATGGCAAAAAGTCGGGGTCTGGTCCGGGATAAAAATCCCATGCCGGGCCCAGAAATAGAGGCTCGGCTCGGGATCGCCCGGGTCCGGACCGGGCTTAAAAAATATATTATATATATTTTTTATATTTATATAATAAATTATATATATTTTATAATTATATAATAATTATATATATATATATATATATAATTTTTTTTTATTTTTAAAAAACCGGGTCGGACCAAGTCTGGCCCGAGCCCGAGCCCGAAACGGGCCGGCCCGGTAACAGTCCGGGCTTAAAAATTTATTATTGGGCTCGGGCCGGGCTTTGAGCCCGGCCCACTGCCACTCTTAATTGTAGGTGTTGATTTTAGAGTTCGCAGCGGAAACATGTTCATAACATAAAAAATAAAAAAAATAAAAAATTATTTGCATGAAATTAAAATCGGATCCGTATTTTCTAGTATAAAAATAATTAAATCTTAAGAATAAAATATATATGTAGATCAAAAACTCTTTGAATTACGATTCTTTGAACCACGATTTTCCCCATCTTATCTCCTCACCTCAAACGACACTTATAGTCGTGAAAATAATTATGAAGAACACTCTATTTTTTTATGAAGAATTTGTAAATTCAACACATGAGATAAATCCTTATTATTAATTTCTTTTGATTTTCTCAAAACCAAAATTTTTCTTTCTTTCTTTCTCGGCACACGTTTTGTGTTCTCACCCTCTTTTTCTTTCAACCATTGAAAATATTATCTTATTAAATTAAAATTTAATTAATCAATTAATTAAATTATTAATTTTCATAAATTAATAAAAACATTATCTATTGATAAATATATTAAGACAATTTTTGTCATAATTTCCAAGCAAGAGTTCTATGGAATAATTAGAGTGTAAAAAATAATTCATATTATTTTTCTTTGCAATTATTATCGTTCGAACAATGATAGAAGATGACGAGGGGCCCGATGGACCTATAATTCTAAGCTCCAACAATTTTGTTGATTAATTATAAACTTTTTATTAATTAAACGAAATTATTAATTCTGGAGTAACTCTACTAAATACCAAAAATTGCACTCTCAGAATTATAAAATTAATTACTCAAAGTATTCGTCCATTGATATAGTCATTACCTAGGCAATGATCATCCATAAAAGATTCGTAAAGGAGCTAAGTATAAAATCTGTTAACATCTCCAATTACATCTTTATCATTGACTTCCATTAGTTCTCAAGTGAATAATTAATTCATAACTTTTATGAATTTACGCGCTAATCATTCAGGTCTTGAACTAACAAACAAGAGAATCTTATGAACAGATTTTATTATATCAGGTTAGCATTCACAGCTATTCATTCAACTCATTCCCAAAATACAATGTTTGCGAAATGTAATAAATACAAAATCATACCGAGTAAATTAAAGAATAAATTAAAATGATATAGGAGTATGCTAAATATAATTAATTAAGATCATCACATATATGACCATCATTATGAAAAAATTGATGTTCTTTATTTAACGGAAATTATTAGAACTTTTCAATTTCATCTAGTCTTGTCTCATATAATCTTATTATATAAAATACATTCATTTTTATATCTCTACATATTATAGTCTGTATAGAACTGTACCATTCATAATTGAATGAACTATATTTATGATTTTCGAATTTGAAGATTCCTATCTTTGAATCATAGTCACAGATAAATTTTGATTATTACTCTTTAAATTTTATCCATACAAATATGTATGTAACATTTTACATAGACATGCATATTTAATTTAAAGCTACATAAATAATCATGGAATTTTCATGAATTTTATAAAGCAAATCAAAATACATACATGGAATAAAATTGAATTATAAATTTATTAATCAATCATGTTCGAACACATTTACTTGTCGGACATAAGAATACGGAATGTAACTAGAGCCATTGGATAGAACTCTCTTCATATCTTTCTCATCAGCAAATTGGAACAATAACTTGTTTTGCCCTAACCACTCTCCACACCTGTTGAACTGTGAATTTAAAGGCCTCTCTGTTAAAGAGTTGTCAGCCAGCACCCTCCCTGATATTGTAGGGTAGCTTAAGAACGTTTGATCTATCTTCTTTAATGGACATGCGATTTTTCCTCTTAATTTTATAAATTTTTTATCTTTTATCTCCTCCTCTAACCACCACACTGAACAAACAATGGTGGCGTGGTGGACATATGTTACTTTAAAAGTGAGCCATGTGCAATTTTCTTCACTTGAAACAAAAACAAAGAGACCAGCCAGAGATCACATTCATATTGGAAGTCAATAAGAAGAAAACAATCACATATTTTTGTAGCCATCTAGTAGTTGACCATGTGCCAAATTATCATTTTTATTTATTCTATTTATTTTTCACGTTATCTATTGGGTGTGAAATATTAAATTCTCGGTCTCACTAGTGATTCTAGAATGAGGAAAAAAAAAAACAAGGACGAAGTTTTTGTAAAGTCCAGCTGTATGCTTAGAAGCTTCCCATGCCCCTTCCAACTAGCTGATGGTATGCCATGCATAGAACAGAAGATGCAAATGCATCTTTCGGTGGCAATCTTCAAAAGCCATGAATTTAGGATGTGTATGTTGAGTTGGCAAAAACGTGTGCACTGCCCTATAAAAGGGAGCTTCAATCTCTGTTAATTGTACCACAAAGTATGAGTTGTAAGCTCCAAGTATAGAGTTGAGAGTGTGTGAGGTTTTTGTATAATTGTAAAGTTTAAACACTTTGTATCTATTCTTGTAGTAATAAAAATTCAATTCGGTTTTTCCTCAAACACACTCTAAAGTGATCAGAGAATCACAACAAGTGGTATCAGAGCTTCGGTTATTCTTTGGGATCGTAAAACCGAGTAACAGAGCTTCCGATCAGAAAATTGGTTCCGACAAAAGTTGTCAAAAATTAATTTTGAGGATACCATCAGCTAGTTCACAGAGAGACGAGCACGGTGGTATTTTCCGGCGACCGATCCGACGTCCAGATTGGCCGCACGCGCCTTCCAGAAGCCAGCCCACGCGCCGCCAGTCGCGCCACGCGCCACACGCGCATTCAGAGGTTGAAGACGATTACGTGGCAGCCACATCAGCACACAGTCAGCTCCCAGTTAGCACCACATCAGCGCACAGTCAGCGCCTCGTCAGCGTACAGTCAGCCGCCACATCAGCGCCACATCAGCCGCCAAGTGTCTGCCACGTCAGCAAAACCGGTCCCACTTGCCACGTCAGCACTGCCACGTCAGCGCCACGTCAGCAGCCTGTTAAATTTCATTTAGCCCCCTGAAGTTGTGAAATTTACAGTTTTGCCCTAGAACTTTTAGGAATTTACAAATCAGCCCATGTGTCAGATTTAGACCAACGAAGTGTCTATTCCACCATTTGCGACCGTTCCAGACGCAACGGTGACCTCTGATTTATGAAATTCAGCCCCGATTTTATTGTATTTTCATTTTAAACTTGAAAACTTAAAATGGAAATGGAATATTCCCATTCTGGTGCAATGATTAAACTGGCTGCAACTAATTACTCCCTCTGGAGACCTCAGATGATAGATTTCTTGCATTGCAAATATTTGTTTGATGTCATCGAGTTGAAGGGAGTGAAACTAGAGTCTGTTAAGGAGTGTGACTGGAATAAACTCAACAACAGAATTTTGGGTCAGATTAGGTAGTGGATCGGTCACAATGTCTTCCACCACGTAGCACAGGATTCAGATGCTTACGGGATGTGGATAAAACTGGAAGACATGTTCCAGGCCAATACAACTCGGAATAAAGCCTTGTTAATGAGGCGTTTAGTGAACCTGAAGCTACGGAGTGGAACTTCCGTTGCGGAACACACCAACAAGTTCCAGAGCCTGGTGAATCAGCTGTCTGCAGTAGACATGCAGCTAGGAGATGAAGTTCAAGCCCTTTTACTACTCAGTTCCCATCCTGATAGCTGAGAGACATTGGTGGTTACTCTCAGTAATTCCGCTCTAGGAGGTAAAGTTACCATGCCTATGGAAAAAGATGCCATGTCGAATGAGGAGTCCAAGAGAAAAGATGTTGGCTCAGAACAGACAGAAGCCTTCGTCACAGAGACTCGAGGAAGACATCAAGGAATAGACGGAGAGAAAGGCAGAAGCACAATCAGGGGTAGATCCTCAGATGGAAGGAAGCCTACCTATAAGTGCTACCATTGTGGCATTATAGGCCACCTAAAGAAGAATTGCCGAAAACTGCAACGAGAGAAAAGAGAAGGCAATCACCGGCCGAAGAATGACGAAGGAGAGACACTGGTCGTTGTCCAAGCAGATGTAGCAATATGCTCCATACATGAAGAGACATGCCTTCACAACGCAACCCAAGATGTTGAGTGGGTGGTAGATACTACAGCATCTTACCACGTCACTCCTCACAGGGATTTCTTCACAACATACAAAGCAGGAGACTTTGGAGCAGTGAAGATGGGAAATATCAGTTCCTCTAGGATAGTAGGAATGGGTGATATTCAGTTGCGGACAAATGTCGGGTGTACATTGTCCTTGAAGGATGTCCTACATGTTCCAGAACTTCGGCTGAATATATTCTCGAGGATAGCTCTTTACAAACAGGGCTATGACAATCACTTCAGAAATGGAACATGGAGAATGACAAAAGGTGTCATGGTCGTCGCCCGAGGACATGCTTGCGGCACACTATACAAGACTCATATGAAGATTTGTGCGGACAGCCTCAATATAGCTGAAAAAGAGGCTTCTCAAAATCTGTGGAACCGGAGACTCGGACACATGAGTAGGAGAGGGTTGTCTACCCTGAACAAGAAGGAGCTTACCAAGGATGTTGCACGAGGTCCTTGCAACCACTACTCGATTGGTAAGCAACGCAGAGTCTCATTTGATTTCTCTTCAGAGAGAATATCAGAGTTGCTCAGTCTGGTGCACTCTGATGTTTGTGGTCCCTTGGAGGTTGATTCATTGGGAGGTAACAAGTATTTTCTAACTTTCATTGATGATGCTTCTCAGAAAATCTGGGTGTATTTCCTCAAGACGAAGGATCAGGTCCTAGATCAATTCAAGTTGTTCCACGCCATGGTAGAGCATGAAACAGGGTAGAAGCTGAAGTGCCTTCGCACAGACGATGGAGGCAAGTACAGTTCCAGAGAGTTCGAAGCCTACTGCTGGAGACACGATATTCGACATGAGAGAACTGTTCCATACACACCACAACATAATCGTGTCGCTGCGAGAATGAACCGCACCATTATGGAGAAAGTCAGAGGAATGATCAGTATGGCTAAGCTGCCAAAGCCATTCTGGGAAGAAGCTGTTCGTGCTACCTGTTACTTGATCAACAGATCACCATCTCTACTGTTGAACTTGGAGGTTCCGGAGAAATTGTGGTCTAGTAAGAATCCCTCATACACTCACCCTAGAGTATTCAGTTGTTTAGCCGTTGCACATGTATCCAAGGAGCTCGGGAAGAAGCTCGATGCAAGGACAACTCCATGTATATTTCTAGGCCATGGAGATGAAGAATTTGGATACAGACTATGGGATCCGAAGGTGAAGATGGTCATCAGAAGCCAGAAAGTAGAGTTTCTTGAAGACCGAACAATTGAAGACATTGAAATGCCCAGAATGTCTTCCAATTCCAGTGCCAACAGAAATCCAGACCCAGCACCAGCACGATTGGCCACGGATATGGTACACGAGGAAATTCCAGAAGCAGAACCAGAGGAGGCAGATAGAGATGTTGAGCAGGGGGAGACACAACCTGTTCCATCGGAGATTACAGAAGAAAGTGTTGAGCAGGGGGAGCCGTAACCCACCCCACTAGAAGCTGCAAGATCATTCACAGAGATGGATGATGACAGACCTCCAGAAACCAGTAGACCTCAGACAAGAAGATCTGAGCGAGGCAGGATTCCATCAACCAGATATCCAGGATCCGAATATATTCTGCTTACTGATGAGGGGGAGCCAGAGAGTTTCCCACAAGGCAAGAAAGTACTGAAGAATAAACGGGTGAAGAAACATGGCAGCAGAACTGTGCAGAGACACAACAGAAGATTATTGTGCAGAGACACAGTGGATTGTACTATGCAGAGACATAGCAGAAGAATAATGTACAGAGATGCAGTGAAGTGTGATATGCAGAGACACAGCTGACATGTTAACAAAGATGGTTACTCGGGGCAAGTTAGAGCGTGCAGAGACATAGTTGGGATAGCTGTCAGATGACGATTGTTTCAGATGCAGCTGGAGGGGGAGAATTGTAAAGTCCAGCTGTATGCTTAGAAGCTTCCCATGCTCTTTCCAACTAGCTGATGGTATGCCATGCATAGAACAGAAGATGCCAATGCATCTTTCGGTGGCAATCTTCAAAAGTCATGAATTTAGGGTGTGCATGTGTATGTTGAGTTGGCAAAAACGTGTGCACTGCCCTATAAAAGGGAGCTTCAATCTCTGTTAATTGTACCCCAAAGTGTGAATTGTAAGCTCCAAGTAGAGAACTTGAGAGTGTGTGAGGTTTTTGTATAATTGTAAAGTTTAAACACTTTGTATCTATTCTTGTAGTAATAGAAATTCAATTCGGTTTTTCCTCAAACACATTCTAAAGTGATCAGAGAATCACTACAGTTTTCAAGATTGTTTTGCAATGAAATGCATCTAATCCATCAAAAAGGACAAAGTGAGAAACATTATTTGGGCTCAAAAATTAGATTGTGTTCTTCTTCAAAAGGCTTGGCTAATTAAGCTTAGGGATGATAATGATGGAAGGGAGGTAATCCACATTCCCATATTTGTCCCCTTTAATATTTAAATGTCTATGTTCCTTCCTCGTCTCCTCGTAGTTGTTTTCAGGGGAGGTGATTAGAATCTCTGAATAATAAAAAGGGATCCCTGATGGAACCCAAATCCTGAATAATAAATAAATTTTTCTTAAAATAAATTTAAGTCATTGAAAAACATATTAGTTAAATATTACTTTATCCAGAAATCAAACAAATATAGATTTACAAAATTGATATTATCTATTACACAAATCATAATTTATATAAAAGATTGAAATTTATATTTTCTATCTTTTTATTTGATCCGTAACTTAATAAAATGATGGATCTCTCATTAAAAATTAATTATATATAATTATTTCATTTAAACTCTTATATTATTTATAATTTATATATTTTTATAAATATTAAGATATTTTTTTATTTACATCTATATAAAATTTAAACATATTTATTAAAAAATTAAAAATAAATGAATTGAAACTTAAATTGGTAATGGGTAGGGGATGGAGATGGGGGATTTAACCGAATCCCCGTCCATTTTCCCAATAAAAAATGGATATTAATTTTTTTTCCGGTCCCCGACATTAATTTTTTCAATTTTTATCCTCAATCTGCTCCTGATTGGGGGTACCCAACGACCCCATCTCCTTGAATATCTCAAACAACCACCAAACTGTTTTTTGTTCTTTAACATATAGTAAAAATATTTATTTATATATTTAACATAATATTAAGATATGGCCAAATAATGAACCTGGCTATTTGATGATTATATAACCACACCATACTTTTATGATTAATTTACCGAAATCTAATCTCAAATAGATTATTAAAAAAAATAAAATAAGGTTGATATTCATGTAAAATTTCATTCAGCTACGAATTTTAGTAATGAAAGGGATCTAGAATCCTCTTTATAAATGCTACAACGCAACTTGTTGTATTTGAAATATATATTAAATGAAACCAAAAAAAAAAAATTTAAAAGACATTAATATATATATATATATTTAAAAAAAAAAATTATGAACATTTCTCCATTCAAAGTCATTAATTTTTTAGTCATCAAATTGAATATATAGTATGGTTTCTTGTATCAAACCTTTTTAGTTTAAAATTCATTGTACAAAGCCAAGATTAAATGTTCATATAATCATAAAATTAACAAAACTTAATAATTAACTTAAGATAAATAATCTCAATATGACATGGTTTGGCTTATGTACAATAAATTAACTCTGAAATCTCCGCTACCCATATGTTGACGGCGGATTTTGGTCTCAGGGCAATATTGGAATATCACTCCCGAAGAAATCCTCCCTCAATAGTGAATTTGTTTGGTTATGGGGGACCAAAGGCAAATTTAGCAGAAAACAGATAAACACACCGATTAACAAAGAGATTTAACGTGGTTCGGTGGATTTGGATCCGACCTACGTCCACGGGCACAAAAAAGATGGTACTTTTATTACTCAAACACTCTTCTCGGATCTCTACAAGTCAGAGCTTGAAGATTCCGATCACTGGTTTCTTGTTGATGATTTTTATGATGCCTTTTACACATACTATGCCCTCCTATTTATAGTAATACAAAAGTCAGACTCCTATTCGCATAAGAAATCCTAATTGAACTTAGTCTCTTCTCCTTGCAAGGATTCCTAGCCTGATATTCCCTTCTCTTTTCTTATTCCTTCTTGGATTCTGACTTCATTTCCTTGTGAGAGTAGGATAACTCGTTTTATCTTATCCGTAAAAATAGGGTGTCGTCATCTTGAACGCGTCTCGCCGTCTGGTCGGTCTTCATGAGGTCGGTCATGACAGTCTTTTATGCTGAGAGTGTTTCTGCCGACCTTATAGTGCTCGGTCATCTGTACCAAAGTGGTCGGTCTTTACATGTTGTGGTCGGGTCGGCTTTGATGATCTCAAACAGTCAGGGAATTACCCTTATGTCCTCGTCGTGCTGTCTTAAATGTTTATAGTGCCTGAAAACACCATCAACATCTGTCCCCTAGTTCTCGGTTCCAACAAGCGTGCAAGTTGGTGCCGGGAACTATATAGAGAAGGTGTTTCTGATTTACTCTTGTTGGAGGTCGGTCCGGGTTTGAGAAATGCTTTGTTGCCTCTTTTCAAGTGCCTTGTCTTGAGACACACAACAGTCACGTCCGCTTAAATGTCTGTCAAATCAATTTTAGGGTTTTTTCTAAGTTCGACATTTGTCAAACATCCGCCAGGTTCCCGCCAAAAAGGGGGTGAATCGACCGTGCAGAGGCGTTTTCACAGTGGGCTGATCTCAGCCGTCTGTTTCAAACTTGGGAGACCTCCTTTGCAGTTGACACCTGGCGTTCATCTGGGATCTTCCTTCAGGTCCAACGGTCACGAGCGTCTTTGTCATGACTATAAGAAGGCGAGGCTTTCATTGTTCCATCTTTTTCGGCAATTTCTTCTTCTTTTCTGAAAACATCTTTGTGATTCGTCCAACTCCGAGCTCTCGAAGTTCGACCGTGGGTTTTTTCTTTTTCTTTGCTGTGAACATAAGGAACGGACACAACCGTACTGCACAACCTCCTGCCTTTTTCTGAGAAGAACAAGTAAGTCCTCTGAACGATTTATGCCTTCTTTTTGTGTTTTATGAGTCTGTGTTTGCTAGGAAAAGATTTATGGTTTGCTGGATTCTGCTTTAGGGCACTTTTAGAGACCACATGTTTAGCTAACATGGAAACCGTGAGTAGTTTCTTGTAGCCATAGACTGACTTCCCATTCCTTCTTTGTTTTTCTGGGTGTTTAGGGATGTCTGACAGCGGTTCCTCCCCTGAAAAGCCTGTTAAGATCTCGACTCCCCCTGCTGAGGAGCTCTCCTCGGGTTCGGGGGCACCTAGTGTAGAAGACCTTGATACTACCCCTACTCCCTCTGAGATCGAGCAAGACTCCTACCACCAGAGGGTTCCTCGGAAGGACCCAGAGCCCGGTGAACTTGGATCGTCGGCTCTGGATATGAACCGCCCCTCTAAAATAACTGAGGATGATCTGGCGCTGTTGCGGCAACGATATGACATCCCAATAGATATTTCCCTTGAAGTTCCAGGCCCGATGGATCGTGCTAGTCAGCCTGATGAGGGCTCGGTGGCGCTTCTTCCTGCTTTTTTTGAGTGTGAGCTACGGCTGCCGATGCAACGTTATTTTGCTTGGATGCTGGCCGAGATGGAGATTGCCCCTTGCCAATTGAGCTTGAATAGCTGGAGGATTCTGGCCGGCATATATGTGGTTTGGAACCGGGCAAGTTTAGGCATACCTTGCTTGGAAGAGGTGAAGAGGTTATACCGTTTGAAGTCTAACCCAAAGACTCACTACGGTTGGTATTACCTCTCTGCTTATGATAGCTCGTCCAATCTTGTCCAGAAACTCCCCGATTCTAACAAGAATTTCAAGGACCTTTGGTTCTGGGCTACTGGGGATTGGGGTCGGGTCCTGAGATCGTTTGAGGAGGACGTCTCGGTTCCGGACATCTTCAGGGCTGGAGGTTAGGAGTTCAATACCCCTTCTTTCTTTCTTTATTCCCGTTCTTAGTTTTTTAGGTTTCTGACTTCTCTGGTTCCTCCCAGCTTGTTGGCGAGATGCTCCCAAGGTTTCTCGTCAGGTTCGGAGGCGGGTAGGCTGGGCTCGTCGGTATGCTGCCCACTGGAGGGAATTGGTTAATGATGCAGCCTTTGTTGAGTCAGGCCTTACTCGGACCGTCCCTTCGGAGGTCTCAGGTCGGATAGGTAGATGATTGCTGACTGTTTTAGTTTGATTTCCCTGTTCATCATGTTTGATATCTTTATTATATGCTCGGGTCCTGATTTTCCTTTTCCTCTTTTTTTTGTAGGTATGTCGAAGAGGCCAAAGTTTCTTGAGAAGTTGGCCGGTACTATAAAGAAAGCCGGTCATGCGGAAACTGGGACTTCCCGTGCACAACCTGACCCTGCCGGGGCTGAGGGGGCGTCTCAAGGGAAAGTTCAGCCGGCCGTTCGGGGTCTATCTTCTCCTGGTGCGCCGTCGTCAGGGTCTGCTCATCTCATCAGTCCGCCGAAGCCTTTGCGGAAAAGGAGGCGTCAATTTGGGGCCAAGGAGGCTGAGTTGGAGGAGGAGGAGGCTGTCCCGGGCAAGAATAAAGATGTCCGCCGGGGGAAAAAATCATTTGTGGGCTCCTCCAAGAAGCAAAAGGGTTCAGTAATCCTCGGGGTGGATGATTTGGGAGAGAGCATCCGGGAGGCTACCTCACATCTAGTACCGGCTTTTAATGAATTGGCCGAGGTCATTCCCCCGGGGGAGGTCTCGAGATATGAGGATATCTCTCCCGAAGCCGTAGTGACCGAGATGAGCTCTCAGATGGCAAAGGTAGTTTTATTCTCTCCTTTTTTTTTTCTGACTTTGGTTCTCGGTTCTCTTCATATCATATCATGACATTTTTCTCTTCTTCTCCTTTTTTTTGCAGGCCACTTACCTCATGGCCAAGAATAAAGACCTTCTTCTGAGTCTGTTGTCCGAGGGTGGTCAGGCTCAGAGGCTTCAGAATCGTCTTACAGAGGTGGAAGCCAAGCTGGCCAATCGGGAGGGGGTGATTCAGAAACTTGAGTCGACTGCTATTGAGAACTTCAAAGTAAACAAAGCTCTCAAGGCTGCTGCCTCGTTGGAGCGAAAACTTGCCGACACTGCCCGGGAGGATTTGAAGGCTGCCCAATCTGAGATTGGCGTTCTAAAGGCGAAGGTGGCCAGTGTTGAGACCAAATTGAAGGCCAATGATGAACAAATGGCGCGGGCCCGGGATGATCTGGGGAGAAAAGAGGCCGAGCTTGAGGAGAGAGAGGCCGATCTTGAGGCCGAGAAGGAGGCCATTCGCCTTGAGGGGGTTGGTGACTGCGCCGAATTGATACCGATGGTGCTGCCGAGTCTGAATATGGATCCTATTTATGCGGCTATCAGTTTCTGTAAAGGGGAGATCTCCGAGGAGGAGTTCCGGAAGTGGCTCCCTCCCCCTACCGAGGAGGTGATGGATCCCGCCCCGATTTCGGTTGTTCCGGATTCCGGGGTTTGCCGAGAAGAGCGACCTGATGTTCCAGCCTCCGGTGATGACTGCCTTGAGATCCTCCTCCCGTCCCTGAAGTAGAGGTCTCCTATGCTGCCGGGGATGAGGCCGTTGTTCCTCTTCCTGAGATCGAGCCAGTCCTCCCGCCATATGAGCCAGTCGAGGAAGAAATTCCTGGCCCTGTGCGGGCTGAATGAGAAAGGGTAACCCGACCGAGGCCCTATGTACACTTTACTTTTTGTAATAACATTGCAAGTTGTACTTTGACATACACATATATATATTTTATGTGTCTTTCTTATCTCTTTCTCCTTCTTCTTTTATGCTTCCTGTTATCCGAACAATTTGAGACCCTTCAGGGGTCATCATGAACCGGAGGGGTATAGCCCGGCCCCGATCTGAGTAAAAGACTCGGGTTCTGGGGGAATGTTACCTCCCCAATACAAAGGAACTGACTCGGTGGGACATAACCCGACCCCGAGCTGAGTGAGATACTTGGCTCTGGGGGAATGCTACCTCCCCAATACAAAGGAACTGACTCGGTGGGACATAACCCGACCCCGAGCTGAGTGAGATACTTGGCTCTGGGGGAATGCTACCTCCCCAGTCCAAGGAAACCGACTCGGTGGGACGTAACCCGACCCCGAGCTGCGTGAAAGACTTGGACCTGGGGGAATGTTACTTCCCCAGTCCGAAGAAACCGACTCGGTGGGACATAACCCGACCCCGAGCTGAGTGAGATACTTGGCTCTGGGGGAATGCTACCTCCCCAGTCCAAGGAAACCGACTCGGTGGGACGTAACCCGACCCCGAGCTGCGTGAAAGACTTCGACCTGGGGGAAAGTTACTTCCCCAGTCCGAAGAAACCGACTCGGTGGGACATAACCCGACCCCGAGCAGAATGAAAGACTTGGACCTGAGGGAATGTTACCTCCCCAGTCCAAAGAAAACGACTCGGTGGGACATAACCCGACCCCGAGCTGAATGAACAAGTAGTCTCGGCGGAACGAAATCCAGCCCCGAGCCGACTACCCCCTGGGTTTTTATTCAGAAGGGAAGTGAATCAATCTTTTGAAACCCTACCGAATCTGGCATGGGCGTCCCTCTGTCAGATCGGCAAAAAACAAAAACAAGATTTCTGGAAAATAAAATTAAAAGGTGGGGGTGACTTAGCACCTATCCCAAAAAATGTTTTTGCAAGCATAAACAACAACATGGATGCCTCAAAACAGCGTCCCGTCTGAGGTCTCCAAAACACAATTCTGAATCTTTCAATTCAGTGTCCCGGCGAACCAATATTTGGATCAAAAAGAGCGTTTGATTGGTAAGGGCACATCCTCTACACGTCGGTCCACTGGGGAGCCTGTGTGTTTCATGAGGGCTCCTCCTTACCACGCTGGAGTAGGCACACGCTACAGGGGCTCAACGCATCCCCGTGCTGTGCCTCTCACGGATCCAAGTGATGAATGGATCAAAGAGTGTCCGGGACGCTAAGGGCATATCCCTCCTTAGGTCCGGTATCACTGGAGCTAGCAATCGTCACGGGGGCCTCGTCACTCCCCGTGCTATGCTTTCCCACGGATCCATTACATCGGGTAAATGAGGATTAAAGAGTGTTCGATACATTAAAGGCATATTCCTCCTTATGTTCGGTAACACTGGAGCAAGCAATCGCCACAGGGGTATCATCCCTCCCCGTGCTATGCTTCCCACTGATCCTATGCATCGAGTATGTGAGGATCAAAGAGTGTTCGATACATTAAGGGCATATTCCTCCTTATGTTCGGTAACACTGGAGCAAGCAATCGCCACAGGGGTATCATCCCTCCCCGTGCTATGCTTCCCACGGATCCTATACATCGAGTATGTGAGGATCAAAGAGTGTTCGATACATTAAGGGCATATTCCTCCTTATGTTCGGTAACACTGGAGCAAGCAATCACCACAGAGGTGTCATCCCTCCCCGTGCTATGCTTCCCACGGATCCTATGCATCGAGTATGTCTCTGAGGACCCCGAGCTAAAGAGATATTTGGTCCTGGGGGAATGTCTTGTCCCCAGTCCAATGAGTGTGACCCGGTGGGACGTAACCCGACCCTGAGCTGAAAAAGGCACTTGGACCTGGGGGAATGTTACGTCCCCAGTCCGAAGAGCTGACTCGGTGGGATGTACCCGACCCCGAGCGGAGAAAGGCACTTGGACCTGGGGGAATGTTACGTCCCCAGTCCGAAGGGCTGACTCGGTGGGATGTACCCGACCCCGAGCTGAAGAAGGCACTTGGACCTGGGGGAATGTTACGTCCCCAGTCCGAAGGGCTGACTCGGTGGGATGTACCCCGACCCCGAGCTAGACGACCTCGGCGAAATAAGATCCAGCCCCGAGCTGTTTGATACATTAAGGGCGTATTTCTCCTTATGTTCTATTGAGTATGTCCCCGGAGGTCTTTGCAAACTTTTATTTTTTAGAAGAGCGGATAAATAAAAAGGTTTTTATTGATACTTGGGGATATACTGCCCTTCTTACAACTCTCTGTGGGTCATTTTGAGAGAGGCTCTGTTTTTGAATTTCTGTCCCTTGTTCGTAAGGGGAAGTCTACTGGAAGTATTTTCTCAACATCTCGGCGTTCCATGGCTTTTTCAATCTTGTGCCGTCTAGCCGTTCTAGGATGTACACTCCAGGCTTCACCACTTTTACCACCTTGTAGGGCCCTTCCCATTTGGCGCCCAGGGAGCCTTCCTCTGGCCTCCGAGTATTTAGGGTGACTTTTCTTAGCACCAGGTCGCCTGGGATGAATGTGCGTATCCGAATCCTTTTATTGTAGAAGCGGGCCATCCTTTGTTGGTAGATTGCTGTTTTCATGGCCGACCTCTCTCTCTTCTCTTCGATCAGGTCGAGGTGGTTTCTGATAAGTTCTTCGTTCTGTTTACTCTCATAGTGCTGAACCCTGTGGGAGGTCACCCCGATTTCTGCCGGGATGACAGCTTCATACCCGTATGCTAAAGAGAACGGGGTTTCTCCCGTGGAGTCTTTATAAGTTGTCTGGTGTGCCCATAGTACTTCCGGTAGTTCCTCGACCCATAGGCCTTTGCTGGATCCGAGTCGAGCTTTCAGGTTAGCCTTGATGGTTTTGTTGGTCGCCTCGACTTGTCCGTTGACTTGGGATGGGCTGGTGTGGTGAACTTTAGGGCGATCTGGAGGTCCTCGCAAAGTTTTCTGAAACCTTTGCTGTCAAACTGCTTCCCGTTGTCAGTAATTACAGCTCGGGGGATCCCGAACCGGCAGACGATATTTTTCCTCAGGAATTCTGTGGCCTTTTTCTCCGTTATGGTGGATAATGGCTCTGCCTCCACCCATTTGGTGAAATAGTCTATGGCCACGATGGCATACTTCGCCTGTCCTTTCCTTGTGGCATTGGTCCAATGATGTCCAGTCCCCACTGGGCGAACGGCCAGGGACTGAGTAGCGTGGTCAACTGTTCTGCTGGTTGGTGGTGGAGGTTTGCGTTTTTCTGACATCCTTCGCACCTGCGGGCCACTTCTATGCCGTCCTGGTGCATGGTCGGTCAGTAAAAACCTTGTCTTAAGGCTTTGAAAGCAATTGAGCGACCTCCGGCGTGGCTTCCGCACACAATTCCAATCCCCTCCCGAGTGGGGAATTTCAGTTTCAGGTGGTAGCAGGACATCGCGGCTTTTGTTTTCATCATGAAGGGTCGCCCGACGATGGCCCGGTAACTGCTCATGCAGTCTACTACAGTGAAGTCTGTCATGATCGTCCGGGTCCGAGGATGTGTCCCGACAGTTATTGCCAACTGTATCCTTCCTAGTGGGATGACGACTGATCCTCCGAAACCGTATAAAGGAGTGCTATCGTTGGTCAGGGTTGCATATTCTACCCCTAGGTCGTCCAGTGCTTCTCAGGAAATTATGTCAACCGCGCTCCCGGGGTCCACTAGGATTCTGTCTACCTCCGACCCGCTGATGACTGCCTTGATTATCAATGCATCGTCATGAGGGAAACTTACTCCTCGGGTATCCTCATCAGTGAACATTATTGGTACCGACCGGCCTCCCGGTAGCCCCGTGCACTGCTCTGTTTCTAAGACATCTGGTTCTCGGGTTCTGCTGTAATCTTTCCTTGACCGGTTAGAGTTTCCGGCCAGTGTTCTTCCTCCTGCGATGATATTGATTTGGCGACCACGTGCTCTTTGTCTGGCTGTCATGACCTCATGGTCAATGTATTTGTTGAGATACCCGTTTCGTGCTAGATCTTCCATTTGCTCTCGCAGATCTTTACATCCGTCTGTTGCATGTCCTTTGGAGTTGTGGTGTACACAATAAGCCTTTTGGTTTCTTTTGTCCGGGGGGAATCTCCTTTGGTCGGGTTCCACTAAGAGGCATTTCCCCTGGATCTCCATGACAATTTGCCCTAGTGGTTTCTTTAGGGGAATGTATGCATCTTCCCTGACCACATGGTTTACTTGGATCGGCGCCCTTCTCTCTTGATTGTCCCGGTGCAGTGGCTTGAATTCTTTGTGCTTCGGGGGTGGTTTTCTGCATTCTCTTTCTGTTCGGCGGGGGGCACCCTCCCTTGCGGTTCTTTCTCTGATGGTGTTCCCTTTTCGGGATACTTTCTCTTCGTTCTATAACAAAACGAATTTTCGGGCTACCTCCAGAGCGGTGGCGTAGTCCGGGGTGTCTTGGATCCTTAGATGGGTCCATAGCCTTCCGACCTTTAAGGCTCCCTTCAAGCTTTCCAGGGCCTCGGGGGATTCATACCCTCCGACTTCGAGTACCATATTATGGTATCTTTCAATAAATATCTTCAGAGGTTCATCGTCTCCTTGTTTTATAAGCCTTAGTTCTCCAATTGTTTTTCTGGGGACACAAGCCTCCTTGAAGTGTCGTATGAATGACTTTCTCAGTTGTGCGAAGTTGCTGATGCTCCTTGGGGCTAGGCTTCTATACCATAGAATGGCCGGTCCGGCCAGAGTTAGGGGGAACACTTTGCAAATGGCGTCCCCTGTTACCCCTTGCACCTCCATTAGTAGGACGAAACCTTCAATGTGGGTTTTGGGATCGGTATGGCCCTTGTATGGTGTCATGGTCGGCATGCTGAATCTTTTTGGGAATTTCTCTGATTTTATTTCCTCTGTGAGGGGGGACTCATCTTTGCCGTCCTGGACATTCCCTCTGTTTGCATTGGGATATACTCCCCATTTGATCAGCTCCTCCCGTAACCAAGATTTCATGTTGCTATCCTCGGTTCCATTCCGCCTCCTGCGGTCTCCTTTCTTTCTGTTATCCCGGGGGTGGTGCTTCTCGTGGCCGGTATCTTCTCGTATTTCTTCGTCATATTCTTTCTCCTTTCGCCGGGTGTTGCGAGGGCTATCATAGGCGGGGTCTGGTGACGATTTGTCACTCTCTTCCTCCCATGTGTCCTCGGTCTGGGAATCTTCCTGAACCACTACAGATCTTATCCTGTAAGGATCCCTCCTCCGTGGTCTGTCGTCCTCACTTATATCGACAATTCTCTTTCCTTCTGCTATGTCGTTCCTTCGTCGGCTAGTCCCGGCCTCGAATTTTTCATTGTGTGCTCCTTCTATCCTTTCCAACCGGTCTACTATGGTTTTTAGCAGAGTTTGGCTTCCTCCCTTTCTTTCCTAAGGTTCTCCTCAATCTTTTCCATCCAATCTGCAGCCGAGCTCCCTGATGGTTGGTGGCTTCCGTCTTCCGCCATTGTCTTACTACGCGAGTTGCTTTTTGTTGAATTCCCCACAGACGGCGCCAACTGTTGACGGCTGATTTTGGTCTCAGGGCAATATTGGAATATCACTCCCGAAGAAATCCTCCCTCAATAGTGAATTTGTTTGGTTATGGGGGACCAAAGGCAAATTTAGCAGAAAACAGATAAACACACCGATCAACAAAGAGATTTAACGTGGTTCGGTGGATTTGGATCCGACCTACGTCCACGGGCACAAAAAAGATGGTACTTTTATTACTCAAACACTCTTTTCGGATCTCTACAAGTCAGAGCTTGAAGATTCCGATCACTGGTTTCTTGTTGATGATTTTTATGATGCCTTTTACACATACTATGCCCTCCTATTTATAGTAATACAAAAGTCAGACTCCTATTCGCATAAGAAATCCTAATTGAACTTAGTCTCTTCTCCTTGCAAGGATTCCTAGCCTGATATTCCCTTCTCTTTTCTTATTCCTTCTTGGATTCTGACTTCATTTCCTTGTGAGAGTAGGATAACTCGTTTTATCTTATCCGTAAAAATAGGGTGTCGTCATCTTGAACGCGTCTCGCCGTCTGGTCGGTCTTCATGAGGTCGGTCATGACAGTCTTTTATGCTGAGAGTGTTTCTGCCGACCTTATAGTGCTCGGTCATCTGTACCAAAGTGGTCGGTCTTTACATGTTGTGGTCGGGTCGGCTTTGATGATCTCAAACAGTCAGGGAATTACCCTTCTATCCTCGTCGTGCTGTCTTAAATGTTTATAGTGCCTGAAAACACCATCAACACCATATTCAACGAAAATTATATAGCTAATGTGGATAACAACACCAACAGAGCCAAAGATAACTGTTACTCGTTTTAAGGATGTAAGTGTAAAAATTGAAACAAATAGGACTTATCTTTAAAAAATTTGAAACATCTGATTTTTTACACAGCAACAAACAACAGGGACTGCCGTGTAATTAAATCAGGAAAAAAAAACAAAACAAAATAAACCTAAACAATAATGACCATTTATTTTTAATTCTTAACATGTCGTATTTTATAAAATTGAATACATCACTTGTATCACATTCGCTAAGCATCATAATCCAGGGGTGACTCAAGTTTTTTCGGAGTTTAGACGAAAATTTAAAGAGACCTAATTAAATTTATTTTTCTTACTAATTATATCCATAAATATATTTTTTTTAGATGTTTTAGTAATTAAGCTGTAGATTAGGTAATTTTATTAGAAACACCCCATATACAACATCGAAGAGTAGAAAAAGTTAGCCCCAACAAAAAAACGAGACTTAAAACCCAAATTTACAACAATTAAAAAACCTTTCACAAAAGCCATTAAACTTTTTGAGTCTCTGCACACTCACTGAAACCCTTCTTCAAAATGGAACAAAACTTAACATGGATGAAAACTTCCACAAAGCCCATATCCTTAAAAACAACCAAAGAATTACAAATAAAAAGCAAACCATTATCCTCCAAGCAGTAAACCCTATTATCAAATAACGATGCTGATGTTGTTTTTCATGTTGTAAATTTAGTGTCATTAAACATCAATTAACATGCAACCAACCAAATCATACCTGAAAATCGGATCTAATATGCATAAACCCTAGAAACTTTAAAACTTGATAATTAAAAAAAACCTGGTAAATGCAAGGACGAATCCAAGTCGAGATATCTCTATGTCCTTAAGAACTTATTGGCCCCGTCACAGGTGCTTCACAGATTCGCAATTGACCAATGTTCTCCCAGGATAACTTGGTTCCTTCTTGTCCAAGGTGCACTCCTTGACAAGTGTTTGAACTAGAAGAATGGTGGAACTCTCTCTCTCAAAAACCAAACAACCAAAAACGAAATGTCTCTTATAAATTCAGATTTACTTTTTGTCTTTTTGTATTGGATATAATGCCTCTTATATAAGGCATGGAAGGGTGCCAATAGGGCACCCTTTGGGGTGGGGTGCAACCCTCTAAAGGGTTGTACCCCTCACAAGCACCCAATGCAACATAATAACAGAATTACCCTTAATGAATATTTTAGAAGAATTTCCAACAATCCCCCACAATTCTTCAAATATTCATGGAGACACTTGAGAGAGTTACCATGAACTAAAGCTGCATCGAAATAGGTAGCTTTCGCCTTGAACATTTCCTAGTGAGCGGCAGTCGGATTTACTTGGCAAACTAGTGACCCATAGTCTTGAACTGTTCTGCCGTTGGTGTAAACCAAGACAACTGCCAACACACAGCTTTAATTCGACCATTTTTCCGTTCTACGGTTGTGTTCATTTCGGCCCTGAACAACGGTCCCGGATTCATCAAGCACTTTAGGGTAACCCGCCTTTAACAGTTCCCATGGAAGCGGCCTCACTTCTTACTTGAAATAGGTGATCTACTATGAAGAGGTAATATGTCTTTACCCCCATTAGGACTCATCTCCTAATATAGTGATCATTAAAAGCCTTAGCTTATCCTAACCAATGATAGACAACACTCAGCGTCATTATCGGAATGGGAAAGAGTACAAAACTATTCAGTGCTTGTTTTGAATAGCATAAAGTTTTTGTTGTCCCTTTTGAACCTAGTGTGGACAACAGAACTTGGGCGACGCTGTTCTAGGCTCACGGCCTAGTTGGGAGTACGAAATAACATGGAGTCGCCACCCGGTGTGAACCGGGAAAATGTGATTTAAGGCCGCACTCACCCCTCACAAGGGAAGACCTCAAACTGTTGGGTTCGGAATGGTCCCTTACTTATGTCACTTGTAATGAAAGGATTTATGTAATAATTTAATCAGGTCTAAGTAACACTTATTTCCAACAGTATCATGCTTCTAACTCTACATGCAGGGAATTAGTCATCACAACATGCAACATCACATGGCAATCTCAAGAACATTTCTCGATCATGGAAAACTAAGAACAACCTAATCATGCTTGAGTACTATCTCATGAACCTATTAACCAAATAACATGCTAACAGCCTAATCATGCTTGAATATCATCCCAAGAACACATAGAATGGATAAATGCAGGAATACAAATAATATGATTGGCTACATAATACAAGAAAGATCAACCAAGAGGCAATTATGCATGAATATGATAAGACAGACTCAGTTCAGTGTGTGCGCGTTCGTGTAGCGTTCGTAAACGCGTTCGAACGATAAACAGAAGGTTCGCGTTCGTGTGGCGTTTGATAACGCGTTTGAATGGAAATGAAACAGAATGCTCACGTTTGTATGGCGTTTGTTAACGTTCGAACGGAAATGAAACAGAATGCTCACGTTCGTATGGCGTTTGTTAACGCGTTCGAACGGAAATGAAATAGAATCCTCACGTTCGTATGGCGTTTGTTAACGCGTTCGAACGGAAATGAAACAGAATCCTCACGTTCGTATGGCGTTTGTTAACGCGTTCGAACGGAAATGAGACCTGATGCATGATAAGGCAAAATGCATGGGGGTTCGAGTTGCGTTCGTAAACGCGTTCGAACGGGAACATACCTGATGCATGAAATGGGACGCAATACATAAACAATAAATTAAAGGGGCGCGGTGAAGTACTGTCGTAAATGTGGCCTTTTGGGGCTCTTGATCTCTCAAAGAGAGGACCTTTAGACCAACATACTAAGCCCATGCGCGTCACATCACAACACATGAAATAAAGACAACAAAGGTGTAGGACTTCGTATGCCCAATTGAACGTACATTCAACCCAAACACACTTCGTCCGGCGCGGCGAAGTAGTGTCACAAAGGTGGCCTTTTAGGCTCTTCGTCTCTCAGATAGAGGACCTTTGGACTAACTCACTAAGCCCATGCGCTCGATCGCATCATACATACAAAAATAGAACCAATCATATCAAAACCAAGTATGCCCGATTGAACACATCTTACATCCAATCCGGACACACATCAACCAGCGCGGCAAAGAATCGTGGTAAATGGTTTTAACCCCTCCCCATAAGGGATCTTTCATTCCACTTACTAAGCCCATGCACTTGATTGAACCATGCATAAAAAGATAAAGACAATAATATCAAACTAAGTATGCCCGATTGAACGTATCTTGCATCCAACTGAACACACATCAACCGGCGCGGCAAAGCATCGTGGTAAAGGGCTTTAACCCCTCCCCATAGGGGATTTTTCATTCCACTTACTAAGCCCATGCGCTCGATTGAATCATGCATAAATAAACAACATACAGTTCAAGTGACGAAAAATAAACAAAAGCAACACTAAACAAAAGAGGCTGCCGTTTACTCAAGCGGTACGTGTAGTTGTGTCCCAAGTACAGACCGCACTACCATCCATTCGGATTCGGCTACGGAATTTACGTCTGGGTTTCCATCCTATATACCACAAGAGACGACACTCTTCCATTCATCCAATACCCACAACACACATCATACACAAACAAGATTTAACAAACAAGTAAAATACAATCAAAATAAAAAACAAAAATCAAATAAAGATGAGTGTGAAAAGTACCCTCAGGTCTAACCTTTTAAGCCGTCTCTCGGACTCGCGTTTCACAAAGATCGGAAGGGGTAAAGCTCCGCAACTTTTCTAGTTCACTGGTTTGCCTTTTCCTTCGCTGTTTTGCCGCTCAAGCTACTGTTTCGAGTTCGTTTTGCTGCTGTTTCCTTGTGGTTTCGCTGCCGTTTCCTCTGTATTCTTTTGCTTACTGTTTTTGGCTGTGTTCTTCCTGTAATTTTCCTGTGTGTTGTGTATGAGCTAGCTAGCTAGGGTTGAGAAGGTTGGTGAAGGGTTTTTTTTATAGGCAAAAGGTTAGGTTTGACAAGGAAAGGGATTTGCCTAATTAAAGAGGGATTTGATTTGGTGTTGGATAAGGGAAGTCAAAGATTGAGGGGGGACAAATCTTGGCTAGATAGGGAAGGTTGAATATTTAGTTTATGTTGATTAGGCATACAATATTTAAGTTTGGGAATAATATATTGGTTGATTGATTTTAACTTGGTATGATTATATTTGATTGGTTTAGATTAGGTAAATGGTTTAAATATTTTATTTAATGTTTATATTTAAATTAATTGATTTATTTAATTTGGGATGTGTTTTATGGGCTTTGGGGAGCTAAATGGGCTTGGGTGTGAGGCTAGCAGCAAAACCAGAATTACCGACACCGTTCGAACGCTTCCTCAAACGCGACACGAACGCCCGCAATCTGCCTGACCTTCGAACGAATAACGAACGCAGCACTAACGAAGACAGTGATCTTGTTTATTCTGAATTTCCCCTTCCGATATCCGTTTCCCGCGGCTTCCGTGACTCAAAAGGTAGTGCCTCCAAATGAGACTCATCATCGGTTTTCACATGCATAATACAATGCCTACAGTCGCCCCCACTTTGATGGGGCTTGTGCAGTGTGTGACAGTGACATTCCTATCAAAGTCTATGCAATGCATTTTTTACTTACCTGGCTAGCTAGCTGTCTCGAGCTGAGCTGATACTGCAGTGGACCTCGATCCTAAGACGCATCTCGATACTGCTGATGATGTGGGCCTCGCCTGCAAAATGATGTGATGTGGAGCTTCGCTCCTCAGCCGATATGGGCTTCGCCCCCAAGCTGATATAATGTGATGTGGAGCCTCGCTCCTCAGCCGATATGGGCTTCGCCCCCAAACTGATATAATGTGATGTGGAGCCTCGCTCCTCAGCCGATATGGGCTTCGCCCCCAAGCTGATATTATGTGATGTGGAGCCTCGCTCCTCAGCTGATATGGGCTTCGCCCCCAAGCTGATATGATGTGATGTGGAGCTTCGCTCCTCAGCCGATATGGGCTTCGCCCCCAAGCTGATATGATGTGATGTGGAGCCTCGCTCCTCAGCCGATATGGGCTTCGCCCCCAAGCTGATATAATGTGATGTGGAGCCTCGCTCCTCAGCCGATATGGGCTTCGCCCCCAAGCTGATGTAATGTGATGTGGAGCCTCGCTCCTCAGCCGATATGGGCTTCGCCCCCAAGCTGATATAATGTGAGGCTTACTGCTCACCATTTTCCGTCTTCAACACATGTTTACACAAAACAGAACAAACACAAAAATATGCAATATAGGTTACGTGTATGCATGCATGCAGGAGTTTTCTTATTCCGTTGGGTTAGGCCTTCCTTGGTCCATTTCCGAACCGTGCTCCATTTTCGGAGTGCCACTTCGGCGAGATGTGAAAGTAGTCCATTTTCGAACCATGCTCCATTTTCGGAGTGCCCTTTTCGGTGAGATATGATAATGGTCCATTTCCGAACCGTGCTCCATTTCCGGAGTGCCATTTTCGGCAAGTGATGAGATGATGGTCCATTTCAATCAGTTGCTGATGAGAGATAGTCCATTTCCGGACCATTACTGATATGAGAGTGGTTCATTTCTGAACCATTGTCGATAATAGAGTGGTCCATTTCCGAACCATGCTTCCATTCTTAGAGTGCCATTCCCGGCTTGTTCATTCTCGAACTGTGTTTCCATTCTGTGAGTGCCATTCCGGCTTGTTCATTCTTAAACTCTGCTCCATTCTTGGATTGCCATTCCCGGCTTGTTCATTCTTGAACTCTGCTCCATCCTTGGATTGCCATTCTTGGCTTGTTCATTCTCGAACTGTGTTTCCATTCTTGGAGTGCCATTCCCGGCTTGTTCATTCTCGAACTCTGCTCCATTCTTGGATTGCCATTCCCAGCTTGTTCATTCTCGAGCTGTCCATTCCCGGACTATATCTCCATTCTCGGAGTGTCATTCCCGGCGTGCTCATTCCCGAGCTGTCCATTCCCGGACTATATCTCCATTCTCAGAGTGCCATTCCCGGCGTGCTCATTCCCGAGCTGTCCATTCCCGAACTATATCTCCATTCTCGGAGTGCCATTCTCGGCAGAACTGATCTGATGTAATGTGGGCCTCGCCCCCAGAATGCCATACCCGGCAAGACTGATACTGATGCTAATACGGGCCTCGCCCCAAATTGATGCTGATGTGGGCCTCGGCCCTGGGATTCATTCCAGAATTCTGCTGATGCGGGCCTCGGCCCTGGGATTCATTCCCTGGATTCATTCCAGGATTCTGCTGATGTGGGCCTCGGCCCTGGGATTCATTCCCTGGATTCATTCCAAAATTCTGCTGATGTGGGCCTCGGCCCTGGGATTTATCCCCAAAACTGATACTGATGTGGGCCTCGCCCCCAGACTGATACTAATGTAGGCCTCGGCCCTGGAACTTATCCCTAAACTGATACTGATGCGGGCCTCGCCCCCAGACTGATGCTGATGTGGGCCTCGCCCGTAGAATGATGTGGGCTTCGCCCTAAACTGATATTGACATGGGCCTCGCCCCCAGACTGATACAGCTGATATGGGCCTCGCCCCCAGACTGATGTGGGCTTCGCCCTAAACTGATATTGACATGGGCCTCGCCCCCAGACTGATACAACTGATATGGGCCTCGCCCCCAGACTGATACTGATACGGGCCTCGCCCCAAGACTGATACTACTGATATGGGCCTCGCCCCCAGACTGATACTGATATGGGCCTCGCCCCAAGACTGATACTGATATGGGCCTCGCCCCAAGACTGATACTGATATGGGCCTCGCCCCAAGACTGATACTGCTGATATGGGCCTCGCCCCCCAGACTGATACTGATACAGGCCTCGCCCCAAGACTGATACTGCTGATATGGGCCTCGCCCCCAGACTGATACTGATATGGGCCTCGCCCCACCAGACTGATATAGTACTGTCGATGTTCCTGATTGGTTTGTCTTTTGACGCTTTTTTTTTTCTCTTTTGAAACATGTTATTACAAAACAGAACAAACACAAAAAGGATGCAAATATGTTACGTGTATGCATGCATGCATGATTGGGTTTCCTATCCCGTTGGGCTAGGTCTTCTGCCAGTACTCTTGGTGGCTGCTTGGTCTTTTGACAAGTCTGTCCTCTTCCCTAACCAACGGGTATCTATGATGGCTTTCAAGACAAAAATGGGGTTAACATGGTGCATGTATGCATGAGGTGCATGTGATGCATGATATGCATGCGATACAAGAAATATATCAACTCATTAAAATTTTCACACAACCGGCTCATCATCATTTTAGAAGTTTTTGGGCCAACTGTCATAGGAGTGAACTCGTCCCAGTTTAAATGGCCCAACGAGTTCACATCTCATGGCAAGGAGCCCAACTAAATCCAAATGGTAACGTTCCGAACACAATCACAAAGTGGCCCATCAATCACTTAGAAGCCTTTGGCCCAATAGTCATGAAATACGATCTTGTCCCAGTTTAAATGGCCTAACAAGCCCATATCCCATGACAAATGGTCCAACTGGATCCAAACGACGATGTTCCCAAACACAAGCATAGAAGAAAGATGATGCAAACATGACATAATAATTTCTACACAATGGCCCATCGACATTTCAGAAGCTTTGGGCCTAATAGTCATAAGGTGCGAACTTGCCCCAGTTTAAATGGCCCAACAAGCCCGCATTTCTGACAATAGTCCAACTGCATCCAAATGAGGATGGTCCACAAGCACATATTCAAGGAAATAATTGTTACTTTAGCCAACCCGGTCTATGGGTGGGTTAGCAAGAGTATAGACAAAGGCTCTCACTGGCGAAGGATGGCCCACAACTAGGTCTCCCCACTCAAGGGTTCGAGCAACCAAGTGAGCGCACCCTTTTTTTATACAATAAGGTACGTGCCAATGAGCTATGGTGTGTGACGGACTGTCAAATGGATTCCCGTTGTAGATCCCCCAAAGGAAGGTGGAGCGAGGCTCACTTAAATACCCAAGCCTCTTAGGCTTTTATCGCTTGTTGTCAGGAATAAACAACGAGTCCTCCAAATTAGTCCATCACAATAGGCTACGAGTAGATGGCTATCTAGGTGCCTTCACAGCTTTTCCTTCTAGAAAGGTAGTGAATGAAGGAAGACACCAAACCATTACCTAGCCTCAAAATGCCTTTGATTAAAACATAAATCCAAACATCACAAGTCAATATTTCGGGGCCAATTCTCTATCCCCAGTGGAGTCGCCAGACTGTGGACAACAGAACTTGGCGACGCTGTTCTAGGCTCGCGGCCTAGTTGGGAGTACGAAATAACATGGAGTCGCCACCCGATGTGAACCGGGAAAATGTGATTTAAGGCCGCACTCACCCATCGCAAGGGAAGACCTCAAACTGTTAGGTTCGGAATGGTCCCTTACTTATGTCACTTGTAATGAAAGGATTTATGTAATAATTTAATCAGGCCTAAGTAACACTTATTTCCAAGAGTATCATGCTTCTAACTCTACATGAAGGGAATTAGTCATCACAACATGCAACATCACATGGCAATCTCATGAACATTTCTCGATCATGGAAAACTAAGAACAACCTAATCATGCTTGAGTACTATCTCATGAACCTATTAACCAAATAACATGCTAACAGCCTAATCATGCTTGAATATCATCCCAAGAACACATAGAATGGATAAATGCAGGAATACAAATAATATGATTGGCTACATAATACAAGAAATATCAACCAAGAGGCAATTATGCATGAATATGATAAGACAGACTCAGTTCAGTGTGTGCGCGTTCGTGTAGCGTTCGTAAACGCGTTCGAACGGTAAACAGAAGGTTCGCGTTCGTGTGGCGTTTGATAACGCGTTTGAACGGAAATGAAACAGAATGCTCACGTTCGTATGGCATTTGTTAACGCGTTCGAACGGAAATGAAACAGAATGCTCACGTTCGTATGGCGTTTGTTAACGCATTCGAACGGAAATGAAATAGAATGCTCACGTTCGTATGGCGTTTGTTAACACGTTCGAACGGAAATGAGACCTGATGCATGATAAGGCAAAATGCATGCGCGTTCGAGTTGCGTTCGTAAACGTGTTCGAACGGGAACAGACCTGATGCATGAAATGGGACGCAATACATAAACAATAAAATAAAGGGGCGCGGTGAAGTACTGCCGTAAAGGTGGCTTTTTGGGGCTCTTGATCTCTCAAAGAGAGGACCTTTAGACCAACATACTAAGCCCATGCGCATCACATCACAACACATGAAATAAAGACAACAAAAGTGTAGGACTTCGTATGCCCAATTGAACGTACTTCAACCCAAACACACTTCGTCCGGGCGGCGAAGTAGTGTCACAAATGTGGCTTTTTAGGCTCTTCGTCTCTCAGATAGAGGACCTTTGGACTAACTCACTAAGCCCATGCGCTCGATCGCATCATACATACAAAAATAGAGCCATCATATCAAAACCAAGTATGCCCGATTGAACACATCTTACATCCAATCCGGACACACCTCAACCGGCGCGGCAAAGCATCGTGGTAAATGGTTTTAACCCCTCCCCATAAGGGATCTTTCATTCCACTTACTAAGCCCATGCGCTTGATTGAACCATGCATAAAAACATAAAGACAATAATATCAAACTAAGTATGCCCGATTGAACGTATCTTGCATCCAACCGAACACACATCAACCGGCGCGGCAAAGCATCGTGGTAAAAGGCTTTAACCCCTCCCCATAGGGGATTTTTCATTCCACTTACGCCCATGCGCTCGATTGAATCATGCATAAATAAACAACATACAGAATTCAAGTGACGAAAAATAAACAAAAGCAACATAAACAAAAGAGGGTGCCGTTTACTCAAGCGGTACGTGGAGTTGTGTCCCAAGTACAGACCGCACTACCGTCCATTCGGTTTCGGCTACGGAATTTACGTCTGGGTTTCCATCCTATATACCACAAGAGACGACACTCTTCCATTCATCCAATACCCACAACACACATCATACACAAACAAGATTTAACAAACAAGTAAAATACAATCACAATAAATAACAAAAATCAAATAAAGATGAGTGTGAAAAGTACCCTCAGGTCTAACCTTTTAATCCGTCTCTCGGACTCGCGTTTCACGAAGATCGGAAGGGGTAAAGCTCCGCAACTTTTCTGGTTCACTGGTTTGCCTTTTCCTTCGTTGTTTTGCCGCTCAAGCTACTGTTTCGAGTCCGTTTTGCTGCTGTTTCCTTGTGGTTTCGCTGCCGTTTCCTCTGTATTCTTTTGCTTACTGTTTTTGGGTGTGTTCTTCCTGTAATTTTCATGTGTGTTGTGTATGAGCTAGCTAGCTAGGTTGAGAAGGTTGGTGAATGGTTCTTTTTATAGGCAAAGGGTTAGGTTTGACAAGGAAAGGGATTTGCCTAATTAAAGAGGGATTTGATTTGGTGTTGGATAAGGGAAGTCAAAGATTGAGGGGGGACAAATCTTGGCTAGATAGGGAAGGTTGAATATTTAGTTTATGTTGATTAGGCATACAATATTTTAAGTTTGGGAATAATATATTGGTTGATTGATTTTAACTTGGTATGATTATATTTGATTGGTTTAGATTAGGTAAGGTTTAATATTTTATTTAATGTTTAATATTTAAATTAATATTGATTTATTTAATTTGGGATGTGTTTTATGGGCTTTGGGGAGCTAAATGGGCTTGGTGTGAGGCTAGCAGTAAAACCAGAATTACCGACACCGTTCGAACGCTTCCTCAAACGCGACACGAACGCCCGCAATCTGCCTGACGTTCGAACGAAGTAACGAACGCAGCACTAACGAAGACAGTGAGCTTGTTTATTCTGAATTTCCCCTTCCGATATCCGTTTCCCGCGGCTTCCGTGACTCAAAAGGTAGTGCTTCCAAATGAGACTCATCATCGGGTTTCACATGCAAAAATACAATGCCTACACCTAGATCTTGGGATCTCCAGTCAGCTAGGCTGGGTTTCCACAGTGACAATTCTTAACTTATAGGCTTCAAGCCCATTCCCCTCGATGACTTCTCAACTTGCTCTCGAGGTAAACCTTTAGTTAGTGGATCCGCTAGGTTTTCCTTTGACTTGACATAATCGATCGTTATTAGCCACTTGAGAGCAGTTGATGTATGGTATTATGTCTCTGATGTATGTGTCGAGACTTACCATTATACATTGTATTTTGGGCTCTCCCAATAGCCGATTGGCTATCACAATATATGCTAATCGCTGGCACCGGTTTGGGCCAACTAGGAATATCCTCCAGGAAGTTTCTAAGCCATTCTATTTCTTCCGCTGTTTTGTCTAACGCTATGAACTCAGATTCCATAGTAGACCGGGCAATACATGTTTGCCTCGAGGATTTCCATGACACTACTGCATTACCAAGTGTGAAAACAAATCCGCTCGTAGATTTGTAATCCACTGTATCAGATATCCAGTTAGCATCGCTGTATCCCTCTAGTACAGCTGGATATCTCTCGTAATATAGCCCATATTTTGAAGTTTCTCTCAGATACCTCAAAACTCTTACTATGGCTTTCCAGTGGTTATGTCTTGGATTGCTCGTATATCTGCTAACCGGTTCACAGCTTGAGCGATATCAGGTCGTGTGCAATTCGTGAGATACATCAGACTTTCGATGATTCTCGAATACTCTAATTACGATACGCTTGAACCAGTATTCTTTGATAGATGAAGAGTTGGGTCCACAGGGGTTCCAGCCACATTTAGATCCCCTTTGATATATTTATCAAGTATCTTCTCAATATAATGAGTCTGAGATAAAATATATCCGTCTGATGTCCTGGAAATCTTAATTCCTAGGATCACATCAGCTATTCCCATATCTTTCATATCAAATTTGCTGGATAACACGTTTTTGGTAGACTGAATCATTTCATGATCACTACCAATTATCAGCATATCGTCTACATAGAGACACACAATGACATATCCTTTTTGAGTTGATTTGGTGTACACACACTTATCACACTCATTGGTTTTGAACCCATTTGACAACATTTCTTTGTCAAATTTCTCATGCCATTGTTTAGGTGCTTGTTTTAATCCATACAAGGATTTTACAAGTTTGCACACCTTCTGTTCTTTTCCAGGAACACTAAACCCTTCTGGTTGTTCCATGTAAATCTCTTCACCCAATTCACCATTCAAGAATGTCGTCTTTACATCCATTTGATGTATTTCAAGACCAAATATAGCTGCTATGGCTATAAGCATTCTTATCGATGTGATACGAGTCACTGGTGAATATGTGTCAAAGTAATCAAGGCATTCCTTTTGTCTATAACCTTTTATGACAAGTCTTGCTTTATACTTATCTATTGATCCATCCGTTTTCATCTTCCGTTTGAATATCCATTTGTAGCCCAGCGGCTTACAACCTGGAGGAAGATCAACCAACTCCCAAGTATGGTTCTGTAGGATTGAATCAATCTCACTGTTAATAGCCTCTTTCCACAGAGGTGCCTCCGGAGAAGACACATCTTCTTTATAGTTTTGAGGCTCATTTTCTAACAGGTATGTCAGAAAATCGGGACCAAACGACTTAGACGTTCTAGCTCTTTTGCTACGTCTAGGCTCGATTGTCTCAGCATTTACACGTTGATCTAATTCTTGGTAAACATGATCCTGTCCTTGACAGTATATCAACTGTTCTTTTGAGAGACTCCATTCTCTGTCTTTCCTTGCAAGGAAACGTCTCTTCAAAAAATGTCGCATTCCTTGACTCAATTATCATCTTCGGATTGATGTCAGAAATCTCTGAATTGTGTACCAAGAATCGATACGCACTACTTTTGCGAGCATATCCAATGAATATACAATCAACAGTTTTGGGTCATATTCTAACCTTCTTAGGTTTAGGAACCATTACTTTGGCAAGACACCCCCACACTTTTAGGTATTTGTAGGAAGGTACGAAACTTTTCCACAACTCATATGGTGTCTTGTCCAACCTCCTGTGAGGAAGCTTGTTTAGAACGTAGTTCGCGGAAAGCAAGGCTTCCCCCCACAAGTTCTGGGGTAGACCCGAACTTGTCAACATGGCGTTCATCATTTCCTTCAACGTTCGGTTTTTGCGTTCCGCAATTCCGTTCTGTTGAGGAGAATAATGAGTAGTGGTTTCGTGAATAATTCTGTGCACAGAACAATATTCACCGAATGGTGAAACGTATTCACCACCTCTATCACTCCTGATTCTTTTGATTTTCTTGCCAAGTTGATTTTCAACTTCGCTCTTATATTGTACAAAGCTCTCAATAGCTTCTGTTTTGCTTCTCAGCAAGTACACATAGCAGAATCTTGTGATGTCATCGATAAAAGTGACAAAGTACTTTTTTCGCCTCTTGTTTGCACAATGTTCATGTCACACACGTCAGTGTGTACAAGTTCTAAAGGCTCAGAACTGCGTTCAATAGAATGAAATGATGTTCGATGCATTTTTGCTTCAACGCAAGCCTCACACTTATGTTGGCTATCAATTGCAATTTTAGGTATAAGGTCCATGTTAATTAATTTACGCATGGTATCATAATTAACATGTCCTAACCTCTCATGCCATACATTTTGTGACTCAATAATATAAGCAGAAGTACTAGCTTTATTATTTGCACGATTAACAGTCATTACATTTAATTTGAAAAGGCCCTCAGTTAGGTAACATTTTCCTACATACATATCATTCTTTGTCATTACAAACTTATCAGAAACAAACACAAGCTTAAAACCAGCCTTACTAAGAAGAGAGCCCGAGACCAAGTTCTTCCGAATATCTGGAACATGCAGTACATTTCTCAATGTTAGCTCCTTTCTGGATGTCATCTTCAGAACCATTGTGTCTTGTCCAACCACCTGAGAGGTAGACGAGTTTCCCATTGTCAGATGATCGCCGCCATCGACCTTCTGGTACATGGAAAACATCTTGCTATCTGCACAGATATGACGAATAGCCCCAGTGTCTACCCACCATTCCCTCAGATTCCCAACTATGTTGGCTTCGGTTACCACTGTTGATAGTTCCATCTCTGAGATATCATCAGTCAGCTGCTCACCCTCAGTGACATGGGCCTCATTTTTCTTTTTCTTGCCCTTGTCCTGAGACTTCTTGTTTCTGCAGTCCTTTGACATATGACCGCTCTTTCCACAGTTGTAGCATTTCCCCTTGAACTTCTTGTTCGAAGAATCAGCTCAACTGTTCTTTCTTTTCTCGCTACCCTTCACACCCTCAATGATGTTGGCCTTAGACTCTATAGTCTTGTAGCTGGCCTTCTCGGACATCCTGTTATCCTCCTCGATTCTCAATCGAACACTAAGGTCTTCAAGGCTCATCTGCTTCTTTTTGTGTTTCAGATAGCTCCTGAAGTCCTTCCATGATGGAGGAAATTTTTCAATTATGGCGGCAACTTGAAACATCTCACAGAGTTTCATACCCTCATCCAGTATTTCATGAATGATCAACTGTAGTTCACCCAACTGAGACATCACCGTCCTTGAATCTACCATCTTGTAGTCCAGGAACCTACCCATGATAAATTTCTTTTGTCCGACATCCTCGATTTTATACTTCTTCTCTAGAGATTCCCAGAGAATCTTCGCAGAAGTCATGCCTTGGTACACATTGTACAGGGTATTGTCAAGACCACCCAAAAGGTAGTTCTTGCATAAGAAGTCTCCAGACATCCAAGCCTGTTCTCGCTCTTCTTGGCCATTTCAGATTCACCCTCCACATGACCCGGAGGATCTTTGAGGAATTTAGCCAACTGGAGAATTGTCAGGTAGAACAGCATTTTGCTCTGCCACTGCTTGAAATTTGTCCCACCAAATTTCTCCGGATTTTCTCCATGAGAGACCGGTACTGTGATATTTCTGCTAGCCATTTGTAACTGGAAATCCAATATGGGCCAATTAGTCTACAAAAGACAAATTGCACAACGATCAACGAATGATATTTTCCAAAGTGATGTACTAGGTAACCACTTGTTGTTCTATTGGACGATGGTTCCAATATACACAAGTCCTTGAATTTCAACTAAAGATTCTTTAAAAAATGAATAAACGAATATCGCCTTTTATACAGAATATTCTTTAAACACTTTTTCAATAGGATCCTTTAGCAATTCAAACTCAGAACTACACTTTATACAATAGTACAATATACAATATGTGTAAGAGTCAATCAAGGTTGGATGGAATTTCTTGTGTATGATTACACTTTAAATTCTCAACCAAGTATGGAACACACAATCAATTTCAACTTTATCACTATGTGTATGCTTGTGATAATTGAACAGCCTAATAATAACTTAAATCTATACTACCAAGATTAATGTGTTACTGTATATGATTTACTAAGTTAATATTAAAAAGTGTGCAGTTTATTATAATTACATGACTATTTCGTTAGTGTCGCGTTCGTATATACGTTCGAACGAGACTGGAAGTATGGGTGCGTTCGTGTTGCGTTTGACAACGCGTTCGAACGAAGTGTTTCCAGAGAGTTCACGTTCGAGTAGCGTTTGATAACGCGTTCGAACAGAATGATTCCAGAGAGTTCACGTTCGTATAGCGTTCGAGAACGCGTTCGAACGGAATGATTCCAGAGAGTTTGCATTCGAGTTGCGTTTAGGACGCGTTTGAACGAACTAAGTCAGAAGGTCTGCGTTCGATTCACGTTTGAAGACGCGTTTGAAAGTTCTTAGGCAGACGGCTTGCGTTCGAGTTGCGTTAGAATACGCGTTCGAAAGTTCTTACGAATTTTCAGATTTTTGCCTTCGCGTGCGTCGGGCGTTCGAACGCCCTACGGGTTTTTCATGCACAGTTTGTATTTTCCCAGAAATTTGTCTACCCTAGCATGCAAATTACTATCTAACAACACTAGAATCCGATAAGTTCTTAAGATTGGTGTAAATTTAGTGTCATTAAACATCAATTAACATGGAACCAACCAAATCATACCAGAAAATCGGATCTAATATGCATAAACCCTAGAAACCTTAAAACTTGATAATTAAGAAAAACCTGGTAAATGTAATGACGAATCCAAGTCGAGATCTCTCTCTGTCCTTAAGAACTTATTGGCCCCGTCATAGGTGCTTCACGGATTCGAAATTGACCAATGTTCTCCCAGGATAACTTGGTTCCTTCTTGTCCAAGGTGCACTCCTTGACAAGTGTTTGAACTAGAAGAATGGTGGAACTCTCTCTCTCAAAAACCAAACAACCAAAAACAAAATGTCTCTTATAAATTCAGATTTACTTTCTGTCTTTTTGTATTGGATATAATGCCTCTTATATAAGGCATGGAATGGTGCCAATAGGGCACCATTTGGGGTGGGGTGCAACCCTCTAAAGGGTTGTACCCCTCACAAGCACCCAATGCAACAAAATGACAGAATTACCCTTAATGAATATTTTAGAAGAATTTCCAACATTTCACTCCAGCGGTAATTCAGGAAAAACTACTCCTCGAACAAACCTCTCTCAAACAGTGAATTTGTTTGATTAATTGGAAACCAAAGCAAACTTAGCAAGCAAATCAGAAAACACAGACAAGACAAAATTTAACGTGGTTCGGCGGAATGGTTCCACCTACGTCCACGGGAACAAAGGTAAAAGAATTTTTATTACCAGCTCAGGTCAGACCGACCTCATTATCTCTCGCTTACACTAAGCTTTCTTTCCCTTTTACAAGTTGTGTGAAATATGAAAAAATGCTAATAAAATGAACTAACTGTTAGGATATTTACCAACCCCCTACAATGAGTTCTCAACCTCTTTATATAGTGCGTCTAGATTCACTATTTCACCATTTCGTGATGTCAGTCACGTTACCCTGCTATCATTGCCTTCTACTCATTTCCCCAATCATTCTATAAATAGTAGCTCTGTCATCTAACACAAATACTCATTGTCATCTGAAACTCATTAATTTACCCTTTTTGGTAACTGCTACACGTTTTGCCTATGTGTCAGCCTGCATTTCAACCACTCCTACACAGTTGCGTGTGTCAGTGAATAGGCCTGAGGCCCTCTTCCATCCCATCAACCGCTGGCCTACTCCTATCTCATCAGTTCTTGGGAGGCTCAAACTTCTGTTTAAGGCTTACGTCATCTGTCTAAGAGGATAATATTGTAACCCCGACCTATATCATCTGGTCGGTACACCGAATAAGTGACGTCATTCCTTGTATCTACTAATAGGTCGGGTCGGCAGAGATGTCTTCACTTCACTCACCTTCTCTTCAAAAGGGTTAAGCCAACATTAAGCTCATCATTGACCGCGTTAGTTATGGGCATGTAGAAAAATTGAGAAATAGCTTCCCTTGATGAAAGTCTGAATTGTTATGATTTTCTTCTAGCTTGTATCTTCTAATGATCACATTTTGCGGGTATATGTGACTGTGCCTCTTCTGGTTCATCCCGAATCCCCTTCATAGTACTTCAAAGCCAAAACCGGCATCATGGGGTCGGTCTTCAAATATTTTTGAATATGATCCACTAGTCGGGTCGGACGCCTCTGGGCCTCATCCTTGCAAAGACCCCAGGCCCACATCTGGTAAGTGAAATCCCATTAATACCCTTCTTCATATTTCAAATCTTCTCAGGTCCGAAAATCACCATCAACATATGTCCCCTAGTTCTCGGTATCAACGAGTCTGTGATTTGGTACCAGGAACTTCAAAAAGTGGTGTGGTTCCTTTTTACACTGATGATCAATCTTGATCAAGCCTAGAATCCAAAATCTGCCCCACCTCAAAGTGGGTTCCACGGCTGCAAGCTTTAATGCTCATTGTGAAGATCCACGTCGGGTTCACGATCCTGATCTAGCATCTCTGCTTCTGACCCATTACTCGATTATCTCTTCTATTAGGCCTTCTCGGACTGAAGAATTCGACCTGAACTATTTCTGATCAGTCCATCCTTTGACTTCCCCGCTTGAAGTAGCTCATCTTGTGCCACCTTGGGCTGATTGTAAGATCTTGTCGTGCTACAATCCCATAAGGGAATGACTTGCCAAGGCCTGCAAAATAAAATATGTATTTTCATATCAAGGAAAAGCTTGGAAAATCAAGATATTTTCATTCTTTCCTTTTGTAGAAAATTATTTCTATAGTTCTAGGCTACAATATGTGATGTAAATATATTTTTCTACCTTCTTGAATTTGTGTCGAGATTCTTGGAAGCTTGATAAATGGATATATGCATGTATAATAATTAAAGTAAGCTTATTAATTATTTATAAACACACTTTTGGTCATTTGATGACTTGGTTGCTATTTTAGAGTTGTTAAGTCACACATTGATGACCTAGAAATGTTCTTGAGTTATTTCAAAGTGGTGAAGCTTGATTGGTGTTGTAGATAATGGATTAAAGTGTTGCATTGAATTAATTTTGGTTAATTTGGTTAATTGACAAAATTAGGGTTTATGCCTGAATCAAAACTGGGGCTTTTTATATATGAGATGTATTATAATATATGTACAAATCATTTTGGTAGTGATTGGAAATCAACTAAGTTTGTATTTCACAAAATATGACTAAAATGATCAAAATACAAAAGTTTGGCTACTTACGGTGTTCTCGACTTTTAGGGGTTTTGGGTGCAAAAATCTGATTTTTAGTTTTGAATAATTAGAATAAATTAGTTTATTTTAATTACCCAAGAAAAATCAATTATATCGGAAAATTTTGATTTTTCGCTTTCCGTTGCGTTACCCGATTAAAATGTTAAAAACCCTGATACTATATAGACTAAATCACCGCATATAATACAATATTCCACCCAACACTGTAACATCTGTCCGGACATAAATCCTGTCATATATCAAACCAAACTCCCACCGAATTTGGCACTACAATACAAATACCCCGCCAATTCAAGCATAGACATTCCATAACTTCCAACTCCATGAGCACTGAAGGAACAGATGGTCAATCGACTCTATTCCCTCACCACATAAGGTACATAGACATTGCTCCTCTTCTAAGAGTCCTAACAACCCTAAATATTATTTTACCGGGAGCCTCTTTTTTAGGACTTGTCATACCAATAATTCAACATTTGATGGCACCAAACCCTAAGATTCGTGATTGAGCAGGAAGAGAATGAGACTTAGATTTTTTTGTAGATATTTTAAAGCATGTCGAAAGAAATACATTGAACTTATGGGGAGTAAAGGACAGTGCCCTATAGTCCCTGGACAAGAGGGCTCCCCTTATTCAAAAGGGCAGAACCCTTGGTATTCGGATGTTGGGAATTTTGTGGCAACTCTCACATGGGGTTTCTGATAATTTTTTTAACCAGGTCTCGTCTGTTTTCGTATACGTTTTTTTTTCTTTACGGTAAAATATTATATGCTTAGCATGTTAGTCTTTTGACCTCTTTGGTTGAAGTGGATAGGGATTCGGGTCAGAATGAAGGAATAAATTGCTTGTGGGGAGGAACTTGGATCCACATGAATTAATTGAAATGTATTAAGTTTTTTTATAATTCTTTTGTTATACATATTTTAATAATAATATATAATTAAGATTTAATTATATTTAAATTATTATTTAATATCTATTAATCATAAATTTAAAAAAAAATAATAACATAAAATTCGACTCAATACCAAATCCAACTCTTAATGAGATATCATGAATCATATGATACTTAACACCAACTGTTTCTATTCTATCCAGCATTGGGAGGTCTAACCCTCACTTTTCTTTTTTGATATAAAATATAATAAGAAGCTTTGGTTTGGGTTTCTTAATGCTCTCAATTCTTAATTTTGTATTGAAATATTAGTAACCTAAATTTTGTATTATGTTAAATTTTATCGAACTTTTTATTTAATGGGTCAAAAAATTCTTACCAAAATTACTAGTTAGTCTATTTTGGTGGGTCAAATTACTAATCCAAAATACTTTGTTTGTTCACTAATCCTGGTCCATTTATAACTACAGCTATTAAATATTACATATTGGACCATAGTAAAGGGATCGGAACTATAGAAACAATACTAGGGTTCGTTAGACTTTTAATATTTCAAATTTAGAAATCTCAATTTTTATAATATATAAATTATCATTATTACCCAATTAATTTATTTCATGAATTAATTATGTCAAATCATATAAAATCAGTCATAAAGGCGGTGATAACTTTTATCTATAACAAGTCCAGTTAGATACTCAATTACATCAAATAAATAAAACTAGTCATATAGACGGTAACAAAGTTTGTCAATAATTAATCTAGATTTAAATTAAATATTAATCATTATATTATAATTTATATATTATTATTAAGTGAGATTAATCTATATTTTCATATTAAAAGTTCCACCCTTTACCTCAACAAAATAAAATTAGTTACTCATTATTTGAATAAAAAACATACATAATTTTATTACTGAAAGAAAAAATTACAAGAAAGCTTTAAAAATTAAAACACACAAGAGTTGGAACTCCACAAAATTTCAGAGAAAATTGTGGAAATCGGAATGACTAAATTGAGGTACTGAGCACCTCTGCCATTGCAATTTGCAATTGCAATATGTTTGCTGGAGGATGTTGAAAATCCACTGAAAGGTGGATTGGCAACATTCATTTTTTTTATTTGATTTTAATAATTACATATAACACACTTTTGATTTTTCATCATTTTCGACCTTGAAAACTTCAGAATTAGAAAATCTTGTCAACATCACATTTGTATATTTTTTAGTCTTCTTTCATCTGGAACTGGAATCGGCTCAATTCAATATCGGAGTAAAATGTTATGGCCAAAATATGCATATTGTGCAGGGCTAAAATTTCTGAATTTGTACACTGTTAGAACGTCCTTTCAAGTTTTTGGCCTCCAAAATCCAAATGTCACTTCTATTTTTTAGTTATTCATCCAAAGTATTATTTCACCTAAAAAACTATATAAAACATAAATTTAATTATTATTTTACAAACATATTAAATTAAGGGGATTAATGAAACTATAAGTGTAAAATGATTAATTTTTCTTGTAATAAATGTGTACTTTTTAGTGTTCATCACATCCCCAACCAGCTTATTAGTAGTCCATAGTAATTTTAAGTGAAGAATAAAAGAAATTTTTTATCGAAGTTAATAATTATTTTCTTTCTTTCTAAATAATCAAATAAGTAACTTCTCATTTTTTTTTTATCATTCTTCCATACACACATAAAATAAAGTATCAATCAATTCATTATGCCCACAATATTTACAGGTCTAGTTGAAAATGGAGTAATATTTTTGTCCTAAAGTTATATCATAATTCACACCTTTTGGCAAAGGTAATTTATTTATATACAAAAATAGTTTCTTTTAAATAAAAATAAAAATACATCTTCAATCCTTGTAACAAGCTTTGGGCCAGTGACTCCCAGACCAGTTGGCCTTAAGGCACTAAGTGTTAAAACACCCATACGGACTTAATTGCTCGAATATCAGATATTAAAAGAAAGAGATGTTTGATTTCCTTAAGCTTTTTCTTTAACCTATGTAACGAGCTTTGTGTTAGAGTTGGTACTCGGCGTGCCAAATTTTATTGTATTTATTGTAAATACAATGAACACTTTATTTTATTATGAATAAAATTGAGTAATTGTCATCAATATAATCTTTTATATGGTAAAGGCGTAAAAGATCTTAGAATGAATAGTTGTGACGTAATTGCAAAAATGTCGCAATTGTCACTGAGAATTATCATAATACAATTCATTTTTAAAATTATTCATAATCAAGGTTTACATACCTGGTCGGTTAGTAAACCCGTGAGACCGGTATGTGTCGTATATTAGAATTGTTCTTTTGTCTTAGTAAACCATGAGTTTTGGGAAACTCATATAGACACGTAGGTATTTATTGGATAAATATTGAACGACTTATTTGAAGATTCATGATAGATGGTACACCAACGTCAATATGAATCTTTACGAGTCGAATATCATATTAGCTCCTTTGACTTGAGATATCACTGTGGATATGTGAGATATCTTTCATACTTTGATGACAGTCACGTCAATGATCTCTTAAGATCAGACCTCCTCATGTTCGTCGGGTATGAACTGATATTCACGATATCTTGTGATGTATCCAGAGAGGATCTATCAGTCTCGTGTACGAGATTTAAGTGTCCAATTTATGATTCTTTGAAATTCTTGGCCGAGTTATGATTCAGAAACGAGTTCTGAATATTTATTAAAGAATCATAATTATATCGTGACACATGAATTGTTCATAGCGGAGATTTGATGTTTAATCTATATCTCCGGAATAATTCGGATAACCTATAACATAGAGAATACATATATTCAATGACTTCAACTTCGATGGTTCAACTCGATTATCTGTGGTAGTCATAATTTTGAGTGGATAAATTACGGACACAAAAATAGTTCGGTGACAGATAAACTTGAACCTAGAGAGTCTTATAATAAAAAGTGTACTCGTTGAGCACTTGGGCATTTAATTATGGATAATTCAAATTATTCATAATTTACACATGTGTATTAAATAATGTGTATTTGTATATGATACGTATTTTAGATTAGATACACAGTATTAACCAAGAAGAATATTCTTGGAATATTTTTCCATATATTTATTTTTTCTTTTTGTTGATAAGAAAAAATAAATTTATTTATTTATTTTTGGATAACAATATTATTTGGAATAATCTTGTTATTTGGCCAATTTTAATTGGCTATTCCATGTAATTTTGACACATGGATTTATTAACAAAATATCAAAATAATTATGTCAATATAAGATTAAATTGGTGGCAAAATCTTGGCAATAAAAATTTATTATTTTTGGTTAAAAAATACTCCAATTTTTGAAATTGGATGGAAAAAAATATATAAATGGAACTTGTTTCCATTTTGCAAGGTTTTAGCCACACTCATGTGCTGAGAAACCAAAAGAAAAATGGTATTAGGGTTCTAAATAAATTGATCAACATCAAATGAGAAGAAATTGAAAAATTGGAAGCTTGGATTAAGGTAATTAAGAGTTTCCAATTTCTAATTTCTTAATTTTTATTTCTCAAGTATGAAAATATGTATTGGATATGTATTTTATATGTCTTAAAATTATATGTATCTTGTATATGTATATGAATCAAAATATGGTGTTGATTGATTATATAACCTTAATTGTTTTCTTTATAAGCATGTGTTTTAAGATTAATTAGTGAATTAATCTAAAAATTGAAATTGTCATTCTAGAGTGATGTTACCACTCTAATATTGCCTAGAATTGTTCTTGAGGCTTTATATTATGGTGATTAAATTTGGTGTAAAAAATTAATTGTATTAATTTGTGAATAAATTGAATTTTGGCATTAAAATAGAGAAAATTTTAATATAGATGAGATTTGATTTTGGTTAAAACATAATATTTTCATGTAAAAAAATGTTATTCGGTTGATTTTTCATGTGTATTGGGTGGTGTATTAATTCCGAAAATTGTTCTGGGGCGAAAATGTGAGAAAAATGGTGAAATTCGCGTCGAAACGGGCTCGCCTCTTCACGGCTGTGAAACCAGCGAACTGGGCACTGTTCGGGCAGTCCAAGGGCTGACAGATCGTTGTTCGAGTGATCAGGTTGCCCCGGCTCGTGATTGATCGACCGGTTTGACAGTTTCCCCGTTACACGTAGTATTTGTCGAAAATTATTTTCGTAAATTAATTCGTCGTGTTTCAAAACATATTATGTTATTAAATATTAATAAATAATATATTTAAACTACTTTGAGTGAATTAAAAATATTTGATATTAATTTATTCACTCGGAAAAATTTTAAAATGTTTAAAACCATTTTTCACCCTTCTGATGCGCTTACCCCAACAGAATGGTATCAGAGCGTCTGATCCCACATCCAAAATAATTTTTCATGCCTTAAATATTTGATATTTAATTCAATTTATTTTACACATGCTTGAGAGTTAATTGATTTGATCAATTATTTTAATTGTTTGACGATATTTTAAAATCCCTATAATAAGGCTTTGTTTTTATGAGTGTATTATACACTAATGGGTCCGTCTCGTCAATACGGATGTAAATATTTTCCTGATACTGTGGTTGCATCTTCCAAAGCAGTGCGGCTATGGTTAATGGAAATTTATTTATACCGGTAAAACTTATTTGATAAGAAATAAATTTCAGTGAAAGTATATACCAATATATGCCAAAGCAGTGAGGTAGTGCATAAGTACCTTGGATGTGTTCATTGACGAGTATTACCTTGAATACGCCCCATCCAATAGATGCCAAAGCAGTGAGGATCGGAAACGGTTCAGGACCTATTTTAAAGAGTCACACTGAATGTGATTGATAATTGTTGTCTACTTCAAATATATTTGGGCACAATGTGCCAAAGCTGTGTGTCCAAATATATTTGTGAGGTCTACTTCCTGCTATAAAATTTAATTTAACTATTAAATTCTAGTATTTTGTTTGGGGATTATTAATTTATGTAAAATAGTGGGAGGTCAACCTTTATTAAAATTCTATGATATGTTGGATATTTTTGATATTGATGAAATTACTTTTTTCCTGCTAATTCATGTTTCTTTTGTTAAGTTTGTGATGGCAGCTACTACTTCCTCTAATCTTTTTGCACGTGTCTTGGACGCGAACAAATTGACTGGTCCTGAGAACTTTAGTGAATGGGAATTGGATCTTAAGATTGTATTGAGATCGAAGAGGTTGGGTTATGTGATGGATAGTCTAGTACCATTGGATATTGCTTCAGAGTTGACATCTGAAGAGAGTGAGACATTTCAGAAATTGAAGGATGATGATCTGAAAGTCAGATCACTCATTCTATGTGATATGTCTCCTGATCTGAAGAGGCAATATGTTGATATATCTGACTCCTACAGCATTATAACTCAGCTTCAGGAGCTATTTTTGAACCACGAGCAGACTCTGGTATATAGGATCTCTATGGAATTATTCCACGCTCGGTTGGCTGATGATAAGCCATGATGGAGTTGGTGCTTGGAATGCCAATCCGATTTGTATATTTTATTATTTATTAATAAAATAACTATATTTTTCATGTCATACATTATAATGGTATTGTCATTACGCGTATTAAAATGATGTATAGATATGCTAATAATGACATCGACCTTAGAATAGTCTTGACACTAGGTGTAAACTATTCTTAAAGTAAATATTCCTAGTCGTTGGTTTTGGAATACGGTCGAATTCCTATAACCTAGAAGACTAGCACATGTCATATATTGGAATTGGAGTTCCAATGGTTTAACGCTATGTACCATGAGTTTTGGAAACTCGTATAGACATGTGGGTATTTGTTGGAGCGAATATTGAATGACTCATAGGTGATTCCTAATAGTTGGAAGTACACACCACCGTCAATAGGAATCTCCTCGAGTCGAATAGCATATGTAATCCTTTGACTATATGAGAGCATTGATTTTGTGTGAGATCCTCTACACTTAGATGATATGTATGTCAGAAAAATTTCATGGTCTGGCCTCTAGATGTTCGTTGGGTGCGGACCGATGCACTCAGTAATCAAGTGTGAAGCAAGATAGGATCTGTCGGCCCATATGTGTACCATAAGGGGTTTAGGTATACATATGAGTTAAGTCACGATTCTTAAAGACTTTGGACAAAGCCGATCACCTATGGTGGATCGTATCAGTTGTAAATAATCGTGGACATGTCGACATGAGATGTGTGCCTCAGAAAATTGACGGTATATTCTATGTTTCCTAAGCACAACTCGGATAGCCTACGACGAATGGATTGTTAAACATATGTGATGACCTCGACTTGTATAGTTCAGAAAGGTTGTTCGTGTTCTTCGTGAATTCGGAGGTGGCCGAATTGCGTACATATTAGCTAGGCTTATATGAAGAACTTGTCTGAACTTAGAGAGTCCCAATATGAAGTGTACTCGTTGAACACTTGGGTAGCCGATTATTTTTGATAAAATATAATATTCGATGTTATAATTATCAACTAAGATAATCAAGTGCTATTGGATAACATTGATTATTTACTTTGACCTAATTGGATTAATTCAATAATTACACAAGGGCTAAATTGTAAAATCATAATTATCTCTACCATTTGAGGATATTATGTTAATTGTAAGTATGTAATAATATTTGGTTTTGGCTTGATTTAATTGGATTAAATCAAGGTGGCAAACATTTAACTAATCCATTTCCTAATTCTTGGCTTGATTTAATTGGATTAAATTAAAGTGGGAGACAATGGAGATTAGTCACACCTAATTATACATATTTGGACAAATTGGATTAAGCCCACTTAAAAGTTGATTACAACTTTTATTAATTAAAAATTGCCTAAGTTTTGCTATAAATAGCAAGCTTTATGAAGGTTTTAATTACAAGTTCAAATACAAGCATAAGCAAATTCTTGAGAGATTAGCCTAAGTTAGAGAAGTGTTTAGAGAAGCTTGTGAGGTCTCTACAACATTTCATCTAGGAGAAATCAAGTTTGGATCTTGAAGTGAAGCTAGGAAGCATTGGAAACAAGATTGGATCTTGAAGTCAAGCTTACACACCTTGGAGGTTCTCCAATAATTTCAATAAGGAGAAATACATTGAATCTTGCATCAAGCTTACTAGGTAATATTTGATCTTCTCCTAAGCTATGTTTATTTGTATTAGATGCATGATCACATAGTTTAATGTTGAATAAGGCTAATCAATTGTGTTAGGATACTTTAGAAGTATAAACACAACATGCTTGTAATTAGGTCAAAGATGTTCATGTTCGACATGGAACAATTAATTAGAGTTTGAAACTCTAGATTAAAGCTTAGAGCTACGGTTACCATTCTAAATTCACTTGACCACCATTATGTGGACTAGAATTGTTCACGAGATATTTCTAATTCGGATTCTAAAATGGTTTGTGAATTAGATTCAAAATTTACGCAAATGCTTAGTTAGAATAAATTTATGTTTTTGGAAAAATATTTGATATTTTGAAAAACTTGATTTTTATTCTATAACATGTGTTTATGTTGGTTTTGAAATTAAAAATTATTTTTGGGTGTTTTTTGAAGTGTTTAAGGAAGACCGAAAGCAATTAGGGTAAAAAGCACTGAATGCAAAAGAAACAAATGAAAACATTAAAAAAAAAGTGATTCACACAACTGGGCGCTACATTGCGCAGGCACTGTAATGCGTGTAGTACACGCGCCATACGCCCTTCGCGTGCGCCAATTTTTTTTTGCTTCGTTCGGGAGTTTCCAGACTCTGATTCAGTCCCGATTTTTTCCTATACACTCGTAATGGAATATAGTATTTCATTAAATGATTTAAATTACACCCATACTTGATATCCATGGGTTAGACCCATTTCCGCTGCACGGGGCACCGATCCGACCCTAGGGGTTCCACAATTGCCCCAACAGAATGGTATCAGTAGCAAAAGCTTAACCACAAAAACACATATTTTAAATCTATGCCATAGCAATTTTAATTTAATTATGCATAAGAAATATTGGATATGTATTGCATGTTTTAAATTAAAACTTTGACCTAATAAAGTTAATGACTTGATTGTCATAAATCTCCCGTGATTAGGTGATTACTTTTAACTAATAGTATTAATAATGTTGGAGTATTATTGGATGGTCCATCTTGTCATTACGGAGATGAATGGGTTCGTACTACTTATATCCAATATCGTCATTAGTGTGAGGGTATAAGTGTTTGGAACTTAGGTCGCTCCGGTAAAATATTAGATGTAACGTGATGAGTTGACATAGTCACCCAATATCGTCATTAGTGTGAAGGTATACATACGCTCATTAGTGCACATTGACAAGTATACACCTAGAACACGTATTAATCCAATATCGTCATTAGTGTGAGGATAAGAAACGGTTCAGGACCAAACCAGGAGTCACATGAAGTGATTGACCTTGAAGGTCTACATAATGAGTTTACAAAGGCCAATATCGTCATTAGTGTGAGGCTGGAGTAAATGTCATGGGATCCACTTCCCGCTATGAAATTTTGATAGTCAAATTTCTATTTTTCCATTAAGGGAGATTACAGAATTACATAAAGTAGTGGGAGGGCACTAATAGATTTAAAATTCCATAATCAATTAGTGTTATCACTTTTGAAAAGAAAATTGTTGTGCTACTACTCAAAGATGTTGTCTTGTAGATGGCTGCCACTAGTCCATTGATGAAACTTTTGGATTCCAATAAGCTAAAAGGAGCCGAGAACTATTTCGAATGGGAAATGAATATACACCTTGTCTTGGAGTATGAAAAGTTGACTTATGTCACGATCAATCCACTGCATGTTGATATCGATCCTGACTCCACTCCAGAAGAGCGAGAAACTTTTGATAGATGGAATGATGATAACCTGAATGTGAAATCCTACATCTTGGGATCGATGGTTCCAGATTTGCTGAGACAATACATTGAAGTATCGGATGCTTGGAGCATTGACCGGCGTAAACACACACGTATAACGCAAGCGCACGTATCGTTCAAGTAGTATAAAAATATCGATCCCACGAGGACTTAATTCCTACTGTTGTTATTAATTATTGAATCTATTGATTTACAGATATCTAATTGAGGGAGAAGAGAATGATTGTTTGATTGATTTGGTTGATTGTAGATTTGCTAAATAAATAAATAAATAAAAAGACAAAAGAAAATAATAAGGAAAAATAACAAAAGACACAAAGATCTAGGGTTGTGAATCATTCTAATATCTTTTAAAAGATGAAGTGATTATTTTATGTTTGTGTAATAAATCAGTTTACTAACCTGGAACACTAAATTATGCAAAAGCCTCTGTCGATGGTCAGACGCAAATACCCAGTTTAACCCAATTGAACCATATGTCTATGTCAACCAATTATATGGATTCATTAAGTTTAAGTTCCAATTATGGCTACCCCCGCCCGACAGGTATATGTCTATCCTGTAAGGAAATCTATTAAAGGGTTATCTATCCTCAAGGAAGATCGTGGGCTATTAAGTCTAAGGCTGAAACCTAAAATCCCTATGTCTAGTTCATTTTAGATTTACCACATCAATCTTATTGGTGATCAGACAACAAGAAGCATTAAGCTTAAGACTTAATAAGTAAACATTTAAATTACCCAAATTATAAAATAATCTCTTATAAACCGGTGATATTAGAATTCATCACAACCCCAGATAACTAACACATAACTAGGGCTAGTAAAAACTTAAATAAAATAAAAGACATAAAGTAAATACTGAAAATTAAATATTGAAAAGTAAAAAAAAGTGAAAAGTAAAAGTAAAAAGTAAAAAGTAAAAAGTAAAAAGTAAAAAAAAAATTAAAAGAAAATTATTGAAAGTAAATTGCTAAAAGTAAATAAAGTAAAAGTACAATAAAAGAAAATGCTGGGGTTAGAGGATCAACTTTTATTACTACTATTTTAGATATCTCCCTTAATATAATATATTAACTTTGCGTGATAATTACCAACCAGCCATATAGGCGGTATCCTGATTAAGTCAAATTAATAATTAATTACCAACCGACCAACCAGGCGGTATCCATACTTAGTCAGATTAAAACCAATTTATAATTAATTACCAACCGACCAATATAGCGGTATCCTCATTAAGTCAGGTTTTAAATAGTTTATATATTATAATTAAGGGAGATTAATCTAAATAGTAATAATAAAAGCTTTACCTTTCACCCCAGCAAGGGGGAATTACCTCCTCATTGCTTGAAAAATAAAAACTGAAAAAGTAAAGAAAAGAAAGTGTTGTGCGTAAAAGTAAATTGCGGAAAGTAAAAACTGAAAAGTAAAGAAAAGAAAGTGCGAAACTGAAAATTAATTACTGAAAACTAAAAATAAACAAACTAGATACAATCTTCTTATTTATTCATTAAGAATTTCAAAGAAGAAAGTATGAATTTTACAAATGAAATGGCTTGGTATTTATAGGCAAAATTTTGCCACCATCAAATCATCCACAAATAAATTATTAATTGCTCCACTAATTGCTTATCTAATTGCTCCACCAAATCCATTATTGCTCCACTAATTTCTTATCTTGTTTGGTGGTGATTTGATAATTTTTATTAATTATTTATTAATTAATATTTTGCTTTGAAAATGATTGATAATGACTTTTAATAATTACACTCCACACACTTCTGGATGGTTCATCAATTTCGGTCATGAAATCATCAGAATTTGAAAATATTTTCTATTTCAAAGTTGTAGATCTTGGAGTCTTCTTTAATCTGGAACTTGAATCAGCCCAATCCGATATCTGAGTAAGAAGTTATGCCCAAAATACAACAGATGCGCAAAACTGGAATTTCCAAAACTGCACTTCGTCAAAAACGCCCTTTCAAGTTTCCAATCTCCAAAATTAATATATCAATCCAATAATTGCCCTTAATTGACCCACATTTCATCCTAAATGATTTCATTAAGTCCCAATATTATTTTATCTGCAAAATAAACTAAAACACATCAAAACGTTCATCAAACCCGAGAAACTATACGAAATATTAGGTCAAATGAGTGGGAATAAGTGATATAAATACCACTCATCAAGCATCATGCGAACACTCAAGGAGTTGTTCGAGGAAAATCAAGAGATGGAACTCTATCGAAGGTCTAAGGAATTGTTCTGTGCTGAACTTAAGGAGGGAGGAGCTGTTAGCACTCATGTTTTGAACATGATATACCAAATTCAATATCTGGAACGATAAGGCATTGTGTTTGATAAATGGCTAGGCCGTAATTTGATTCTGTCTTCTTTGTCTAGTTTTTATGTTGGCTTTGTATTGAATTTCCATATGCATTCAATGCAAGCCACATACGAAGAACTTCATAATATGCTACGCACGGCGGAGCAAGATTTGAAGAAAGGAAACCCCACACTATATCTCCATGGTGGAGTTGGCTCTTCAAAGACTTCTGGGAAGTCAAAGAAATTAAAGATGGGGAAGAATAAGATATCAAAGAAAAACTCCAAGAAGCTCAAAGACGCAAAATCGAAAGTAGTTCGTGATCAATGTCTACAATGCAAGAAGTCTGGACACTGGAAGAAGGATTGTCCAGAGCTTAAAGCATAACCCTCATGTACGCTTTGTATTTTTCCAATTATTGACATCTCATTAGCCTTAGATGCAAATAGTGGATGGGTGTTAGAAACTGGCAGTCCCACTCATATTTGCAATTCCCTGCATGAAATGAGGGTTAAAAGAAGGCTGAATAAAGGGGAGATCCAGCTTAGAGTTGGCAATGGCGAGACATTGGATGTCAAGGCCATAGGAACTGTTGTTCTAGATCTCCCAAATGGATGTAAATTAGATTTGCATGACTGTTATTATGTTCCCTCACTTATCAGACAAATAATATCGCTGCCAATATTAGATAAAGAGAGATATAAAATAAACATTAAGGATGAAACTTTATGTTTGTATGATAAAGAAAATTTATTGAAATGTGAATGTTCTTTATCAAACGGTCACTATATTTTGGAAACATGTAGATTTGTCTTTAATATAGAGAAAAATACAAATAGGAAGTCTGAACTAAATAATACTGAATTATGGCATATGAGATTGGGCCACATAGGTGTTAGACGTCTATCCAAATTGGTAAAGGATGGTTTGATTGAAAATCTTACCTTAGATCCTTATCCGATTTTTGAGTCATGTATCCAATGAAAGATGACAAAAGCCCCATTTCAAAGTGTTGGACACCGTGCTGGAGATTTACTAGAGCTAATATACAGTGATGTGTGTAGTCCATTAAATCATGTCGCTCATGATGGTTCCACATACTTTGTGACTTTCACAGATGACAAGTCTAGATATGGATATGTCTATATGATGAAACATAAGTCGGAAATATTTGACAAGTTCCAAATATGCAGAAACGAAGTAGAAAATAAACCATTAAATTCATCAAGTGCTTTAGATCAGATCGAGACGGTGAATACATGAGTGAAGAATTCAGAAATTATTTAAGGGAGAATGCAATTCTCGCCCAATATAGCCCACCAGGAACACCTCAACACAATGGAGTGTCTGAGCGTAGAAATCATACTTTATTGGATATGGTGCGAACGATGTTGAGCCCCAAAGGTAATAAGGAAGATCTGAGCGTAGAAATCGTACTTTATTGGATATGGTGCGAACGATGTTGAGCTATACAGATTTTCCTTATTACATTTGGGGCTACGCTTTACAAACTGCTGCCTACATACTTAATAGTGTTCCATCGAAAGCTATTTCTACGACCCCTCTATCAGATATGGTTCGGTAGAAATCCAAGTCTTAGACATTTAAAGATTTGGGATTGTTCTGCATACGTTAGAATTGCGCAGCGGGATAAACTAGCACCCAGAATGTATAATTGTAGGTTAGTTGGATATCCTGATAATTCCATGGGATATCAATTCTATGATTCCGAACAACGAAATGTATTTGTTGTTCGCTTTGCAACTTTTCTTGAAAAGAAATTTTTGAGAGAAAGTGGGAATTATAGAGAGATTAAACTTGATGAGTTTGATCCAAACATTAAGGAATCTGAGATGGAACCAGAGATCCAACTAGGTGAATGATCTACAACATAGGTTCTACGTAAGTCGAATAGAATATCAAGGCCTCCTGAGAGACTGTTTTTAACATCTGATGTGAGCCTCGATGTTCTCCTCCTGAAGGAAACAAATCTGACTACGTATAAAGAAGTGATATTGGATATCGATTTGGGAAAATGGCAGGAAGCCATGAAATCCGAAATAGATTCAATGCATGCCAATCAAGTCTGAGACTTAGTTGAACTTCCTGAATGAGTTAAGCCTATTGGCTGTAAATGGGTTTACAAAAGGAAACGAGGGCCCGATGCAAAGGTGGAAACCTTTAAAGCCTGACTGATAGCGAAAGGTTACACTCAACGTCCTGGGATTGACTATAAGGAAACTTTTTCACCAGTAGCCATGCTAAAATCCATTAGGATTCTTTTAGCCATTGCTGCATATCAC